>PGCI01000283.1:0-122389 GCA_002873125.1 Puccinia coronata f. sp. avenae | reverse complement strand
CCCCCCCCCCCCCCCCCCCCCCCCCCCCTCAACGTCAAGCCCCTTTCTCCACCATAACCAACTACACCAGTCAGGGCGAGCGCGACAAAACATGAGGTTTGAAAACAAAGATCAGCCGAGAAATGGAGTTGATAAAATACATATTGAAGATGGAACGGGATATATCCCACATCCATTTTTCTTAAGTATCAACCCTTTACTTATCTCTTTGCTCTTTCTTTTCGCATAAACTTCAGGTCAACATGCGGTCAGGGCTTGTATCCCATTTTTATAGACAATACATAAGTTGTGTCGATTAGAATCCGTCTCTTCACAACTTCTGATGAAATCGGTAAGCCATGGGAATCTCATGATTCATGGCACGTACTACCCGCTGGGATCACCTGCGAGGCACTGGGTTTTGCCCTCCACAATGACTCAATGCTCTGAAGATTTGCTCGGATGTCTTTGCACCCACACTTCAGAGCGTCAAACATCTCGAAAAAAAAAATCAAAAATCAAACAATGACAGGGGTCCTCAATACAGACTCTTTGATAGAATTATCCTGCGATCCTCCGTCTGTCCTTCCAAATCAGCTTGAGTCCCGCAAGATTATGATGTTGAAATGGGTGCTAGCCTTGGGCGATTCGGCGCCACCAGTTTGAAGCAACGGGCTGATTTGACGCTTGCAGGTCAAACAAGCGGAATTGGTATCGTTCAAACCAGAAGAATTAATCAATCATGTGCGATTCACAAGCCTTCGCAAGTATGGCAAAATGGAACTTGCTTCTCAGGGTGCCCACTGCTCAGTGTCTTTTTTTGTCTTTGAAATCCAAGCCGTAGTTTGAGATTGTTTCTGACGCACGCTAGCTGAGCATCAAACTCGTTAGCCTCAGAACCTTCTGCTCGAATGCACAGCTCCCAAGATCGGTCTTGTCAAGCCGTGGCAGGATGTCGAACAAATAAGAAGCCGAAAAATCGTGCTCTTGTTGCGAGTGCGTTTAACAACCCACTCGTATCTGTCAGCACAATCTACTGCTGATTGCATATATTTGAATACCTCTTCACCTGTTGCGCGCCGCGTCAGCAACTGACTTCTACATTTCCGTCACAAATTCCGACTCCCAAGCCTTGTAATAAAGGCACTTATGAGGATATGTCTTTGGGGGTCCTCCATGGTATTGGACGTTTTTCTTGTTGATGATTTAGCCAAGCTTACATGTATGGCTTACATGGCTATAGCTCACAATTCACCCCCTGCAAGTGCTCAATATTGGAGATCAAAGATACCTGTAACTGAACCACAGAGATCAAGGATACCCATAACTGAACCACATATATTAGTCTTGATTTTCTGTGTTGCAGATTTTTTTTTTCTTGAACCTAACTCTTGATGAGATTTTGGCGCATATTGTTGATTCTCTTTGTGTCATTCTCAAGAATTAGTTACACAATCGAGAAATTTCACCATCACATCCAATGTTCCACGAAATGAAATCCCATCCCTGAGGAGGGTGGTCCATTTTACCTCACAATCAACATTTTCCTTTTCAATGAGCATGAATAGAAATGGAAGTGGGTTGTCCTGCGAGCCGCAGTTCTTGAGTTGGTGGTTGCCAGATAGCTACATATGAGTACAATGGCGCGTCTTTCCGCTACAGACAACTCCAATTAGTGATGCAGTATTTCGACACCCATGTATGTAAAGTTCCCGCCTGGGGCGACGGCATGCATCACGCAAAACAGGCAATACCTTGCGCGACGCTAGTTCAAATGATGTGGTGCTCAGTTTCAAAACTGCAACAGCTCATCCATTATGGGATTCTGGAAGAGCGGACTGCTACAGCTGTGATGGCTCAACAGTGATTAGATGATGGAGCCAAAACCTTCACGGAAATCTCTCAGAATCGCTCTCCCCTTATGTGAATATCTCTACACCGCTCTAGTTCAGATTACCGTTTCGCCTCTATCATGTGGTCTACAATTGCTGCAAAAATCGAATTCTCTACCCCCTTCCCAAAGGACTTGTATGCTAGATGGAGTGAGTCCTTCCTATTCATTTTGGGCTCGGTCGTCATCCTACATGATGACCTTCGCGAACAATACATGGTTTATGAGGAAACAGCAACATCCAGTCTCCTCTTGTTAATTGAAAACGGGCAGACACCAGTGCCGCGTAGGCTTGGTTTGGTCTTACACAAGGGGCCGGGGTTTTTTATTCCGCATCATTAGGTGACCTCGCAATGGGTGAAAGCCGAGGATTTTGGTTACCTGTAAAACGGCTTCAGCTCTGCTTTGGCTAGGCAAAGTACAGTGGAGTACTTGGATTGAGATCTTGCCGCAGACATTCACGTCTCGACCCCTTTTAAAAATGGCTTGTGTGCCAGATGGGGCGACTCTTCCTTATTTTTTTTTTAGTTTCATCAGGATCCTTAGCTTCATACAAACCATTGCGCAAGCCACGTAGATTTTGAGAAAACAGCATCATTTCGCCTCCTACTTTTTACTGCAAGCGGCTAGACACAAGTGCCGCGGTATACGTTAGACCTGGTCTGTTTGAGACGAAGGGTTTTTACGCAGAATAATCGGGTCAGCTGCCGGCCTGAGAACAGAGTACCATGGCGTCTCTAGAATGTGGTAAACTCTGCTCAGGCCAGACTTAGTCAAGTGAAGAACGTAAGAATTCGCCGCACATATGCACAGCCTTAGCCCTACTTCAAGTGGCTTATATCATACATATGGTGAATTCTTTTTATTAATTTTGTTGGATCAGGATCTCTGAGATGCCAAACTGCGGAGCTAAAATAAGGGCAATACAGAAAAAGCAAAGGAAAGAAAACCTATGGAAAGGAAATAAAAAGGAGTCACTTGCGACACCAAGGAACCAACTGCACTGAGCTTCCGGCGAGCTTTTCCTTCTCCAGCAACTCCATCTCCCCTACCCATCCCACATCCAACTTTCAAGTCTTCCACTTCTTTGGGCATCCTCTTGCAAAATCATCCTTGATCCTCTATTCCACACGTAACCCAGGACTCATTCATCCCTTCAAAAACCCGCTTGAACGCGCAGATATCTTTTTCTGCCTTCATTTCGGCTGCTATATCCTAGATCCTCTCTTGCACATTAATCAAGAGAATAACATCCGGTCGTAAAGCCATTTCAACTTATTGTTCATTGCCAGTCATTTCAATTCAATCATGTTGGATTTCCCTCTCTTCGATCCCTTCCTGCCCCTACCCTTCACCGAAGTTTATTCAGAAGATCTAACTTTCCACGGAACTTTAGGCAGTGAGCCCTCAGTGTTTTCTTGCCTTCTGCGATGTGATTGATAGTTTTCTAATCGTTGCATTCTATGCACCGGCCACAGATCCACAAGATATTTCTGAGCCTCAATGGAATCAGGATGAGTACTTGATTCTTCACGCTGGCTCACCGCACGTCACGGACTCGGACCCGCTCACCCAAGTGGAGCGATGGCTAGCCGCCGAGGTCTTGCCTCACGATGTGCCTTGTGGCGATCCCTTGATCCAACCTACCAGCTATACCGAAAGCTTCCCCCTATCCAGCCTATCCAGCTGTGAGTCTTCAATACACTCTTCTTTCTGGGATCAAAGATGGGACATAATTGATACAATCTTGATCGTTGCATTACAAATGAAACAAACAATTAATGAAATATTTCCTATACAGCTAACGACACCCCGGGCCCCAGCGCTCAAACGGAGTCACCCCAGAGCATTTCTCCCCCATTAGAACAGCGGCAGTTCGGATCCAATCCAACACTCGGATCCAATGGATCAAAACGGAAGCGGGAAGCAGAAAGAATATACGTCTGCGGCGAATGTAGCAAAGTTGTTGCTAGGAGTGATAACTTCCGCCGACATCTGCGGGAGCTACATGGCATTGGGGGAACCCGTCAAAAACGTGTGACCTATCTTTTCTCTCAGATCAAGTCTTTGAAACATGCCCTTTTCATTTTTCTCTTGACTAATTTTTTCGACTCGTCTCAGACCCTTGCTCTGCTTGCTCAAAGGAGTTGAGCTCCGATCATGAGTTAAAAAAACACATGAAAGAGCGACATAAAATTCTACATCCTGACTATCGACCTCAGCCCAAAAGGCTGAAGGCCAAGGCCCAAGAAGAGGATTGTAGGTACCCTTTCTCCAATTCATCTACCATTCATCCATTCATCGATTCTCACATGTGAAATTCCCTACAAACCTTTCAAAGACCCGTGCAGGTATGAAACTTCAGAAGGATGTAAACGTCGCTACAAGGACCTGGATGGTGATCATTACAAAGACCATCTCAAAAAGAAACACAATTTTGTATTGCCAAGAACGCTCGTCACGCGTGAGATGGAGACCAACATGGCTTATCCTCATGGCCCTGTTCCTGGCCCGTCAAACTGGCAAAACTCATAATTTTCTTTTTGTATATTTCCATCAATGCTTTACTGTATATTTATTTGACTTGTAATGTCGATCGATCTTCCGGAACTGAGGGAATGGATTATTAGCCCTTACCTCTTATTGCAATTGATAGCTGGAGGCGCTTCGGAATGACTCGATAATTATTAACCAAGACACACGTCCTCGGTCCTTCCCATAGATTGAAAGGTTAGAAACCGCGGGTGTTGCTGATATTCCTACAATCTACGAGGCAATTCAACAGGGGATTTAGAGATTTTGACTGTTGGTCAATCACGCATCAATATACAGCGTTGAAAAAGAGATGGGGGTGTCGCGCCGTACTTTCATTAGACCAAACAATAGCCTTTCATCCCCCCCCAGGCAGTAGATAGAGTCCTTGAGGCGAAGTCCTCGCACTCTCTACACCATTACTGGTGATATCATTTAACCATTAGCACTTGGAACGTCGACCAGAAGACCAATATGCGCAGATCCAGCTTGACGCTGGAACAACACGTTCCACAGGAGACATTGTTTGCATTAATCGTCCTAACCAACAAAGAAAATAAATTCATGATCTGAGGCTTGGATGTTCGCCATCAGACCATATCTAGCACTACAAGAAAATCTGCTTCAACTGCCACCAGTTGACATGCAGTTACTTTGATTTTACTTCTGCTGTTACTTGAATCTTACTCAAATAACACTTCAAAAAAACTTCAATGCACAGTCACTGTGCATTGTGCACAGTGACTGTGCAAGAAAAGTTTTTTTGAATTAACTTGGAAGTAAAAGGGGTAGTAAGATGTGATTAACCTGCATGTCAACTGGTGGCAGTTGAAGCAGATTTTCTTGTAGTGTAGGTGTCTCTGCCCAGTGGCATCGGCGAAACAGTGACTAGGATAGATGTATCGTTTGCCTCAACGGTGGTCTGCTACGCTCCGCCAGTTGGTGTTAGCGTAGCGGAGCCAGAGGTGGCAATTTTTTTGGTAGTGTCAGCGCGCAGCTAACGCCGCTACGCTACGCTTATTTTTAGCGGCGCTAACAACACCCCCTATATTGGGTAGTGCTAGCGCGCCGCTATTGGCGCTACACTGCGTTACGCTACGCTACGGCGCTTTTAGCGGCAAAAAAGGCCATTTTTGACGCTAAAATTGCTGGAGCGCAGCGTAGTGGGCGCACTTTTGCGCCATGTGCGTGTAGCGTTAGCGCAGATCCATGGAATTGCGCTAACGCTACACTAAAAGCTAAAAAAGATCTGCACCCTGTGCGCATAGCGTTAGCGCAGATATGTAAGAGCATCCGCATCGGCCAAGTCATTTTTTGCTAAAATAGCTTGCGCTTTTGGATGCTAGTTAGCGCCAGGACTGCCCACACCACACTGGTTCCGCCAAATCTTGAGCCAAATTTGACAAACACAGAAAACAAAATCCACATTGGTACAACCCAAAATTCCTCCAGCCATGGCACCCAGAACACAAGCCAACCAACATGAATCATTCCAACGACACCTTCAACTACTCATGGATATTGACAAAGAAACACAGCAAGATGAAGACAACCTGATGAACCTTTTTCTGGAAAATTTGGACGAGGAAGCTATGGAACAGACGCCAATCATTGGATAGATCCCAAACAAAGACCAAAACGCCTTCTTTGGCCACCACCAATTGATGGCCGACTATCTGAATGACAACCCGGTCTACAGTGATGCAGATTTTGAGCGTCAGTTCCAGGTCACCAAAAGAGTTTTTTTCCGGCTGTGCAATGACTTGCAGACCAAGAATTCACATGCGTATTTCATTCAACGACCTGTAATTTTCTTTCTTTCTTTCTTACTATTCACTAGAGTTCAAGGTGTCTACGCCGCTGCTGGGACCAGCTTGGCCTTCCACTGATGCCCTGGCTTGATTGACACACAATCAACTCCTGTTTTGTAATTCACCCATTACCTCCACTCCACTTCACTTTTGTGCGATTTCTCCACAAGTCATCAGGCTTGAATTTAAGCATGAGCATTTACCCTCTTCCCTCACGCTTCTTTCCCCAGTTCATTCTTCACCATATTTTATCTACCATTCAATATATTTATTGACTCTACTGATTATTCATGAATGCTCACTTCAAACCCTTCTGGTCAGCTTTCAAATTGGTTCCAATTTAATTGCATGTTCAATTGACCATCCTTTATGTAATAGCAATCCACTTTTTTACAACTCTAGGCTCTACTTTACTTCATTACCAACATGACCTACATCCACATTTGTTCCTACTTTTTTCTTTGTAGCTTTACCTGGTAGATCCATCAAGTCAACAATTCATGATCATTGTCATTGAGCCACATGCTATAACAATTGTGCACCTGGGATGCAAATCAGTTGTTTAATGATGGAAGGCATGCACACACCCCAAAAAATTGGTGTGCAATCTGCACCATACTGCTTTATTGGGCCTGCGGCAGTCCCACACCGTTTCTAATGGCGGGCAACATGTGAACGTACCTGCTTTCCGGGTGGAAGCTCTTGGCAAGTAGTTGTGTAACTGCTTGCCGAGGGCTCTTGGCCAGCAGGTGTGTACCTGCTTGCCGAGTGCCCTCGGCCAGCAGGTGTGTACCTGCTTGCCGAGTGCCCTCGGCCAGCAGGTGTGTACCTGCTTGTCGAGTGCCCTCGGCCAGTAGGTGTGTACCTGCTTGCCGAGTGCCCTCGGCCAGCAGGTGTGTACCTGCTTGCCGAGTGCCCTCGGCCAGCAGGTGTGTACCTGCTTGCCGAGTGCCCTCGGCCAGCAGGTGTGTACCTGCTTGCCGAGTGCCCTCGGCCAGCAGGTGTGTACCTGCTTGCCGAGTGCCCTCGGCCAGCAGGTGTGTACCTGCTTGCCGAGTGCCCTCGGCCAGCAGGTGTGTACCTGCTTGCCGAGTGCCCTCGGCCAGCAGGTGTGTACCTGCTTGCCGAGTGCCCTCGGCCAGCAGGTGTGTACCTGCTTGCCGAGTGCCCTCGGCCAGCAGGTGTGTACCTGCTTGCCAAGTGCCCTCGGCCAGCAGGTGTGTACCTGCTTGCCAAGTGCCCTCGGCCAGCAGGTGTGTACCTGCTTGCCAAGTGCTCTCGGCCAGCAGGTTGCTCTCGGCAAGCAGGGGAACACCTGCTGGCCGAGAGCACTCGGCAAGCAGGTGTGTACCTGCTTACCGAGCGCTCTCGGCCAGCAGGTGAGTACCTGCTTGCCGAGTGCTCTCGGCCAGCAGGTGAGTACCTGCTTGCCGAGTGCTCTCGGCCAGCAGGTGAGTACCTGCTTGTCGAGTGCTCTCGGCCAGCAGGTGAGTACCTGCTTGCCGAGTGCTCTCGGCCAGCAGGTGAGTACCTGCTTGCCGAGTGCTCTCGGCCAGCAGGTGAGTACCTGCTTGCCGAGTGCTCTCGGCCAGCAGGTGAGTACCTGCTTGCCGAGTGCTCTCGGCCAGCAGGTGAGTACCTGCTTGCCGAGTGCTCTCGGCCAGCAGGTGAGTACCTGCTTGCCGAGTGCTCTCGGCCAGCAGGTGAGTACCTGCTTGCCGAGTGCTCTCGGCCAGCAGGTGAGTACCTGCTTGCCGAGTGCTCTCGGCCAGCAGGTGAGTACCTGCTTGCCGAGTGCTCTCGGCCAACAGGTGTGTACCTGCTTGCCAAGTGCTCTCGGCCAGCAGGTTGCTCTCGGCAAGCAGGGGAACACCTGCTGGCCGAGAGCACTCGGCAAGCAGGGGAATACCTGCTGGCCGAGAGCACTCGGCAAGCAGGTGTGTACCTGCTGGCCAAGAGCACTCGGCAAGCAGGTGTGTACCTGCTGGCCGAGAGCACTCGGCAAGCAGGGGAACACCTGCTGGCCGAGAGCACTCGGCAAACGGGGGAACACCTGCTGGCCGAGAGCACTCGGCAAGCAGGGGAACACCTGCTGGCCGAGAGCACTCGGCAAGCAGGGGAACATCTGCTGGCCGAGAGCACGTGGCAAGCAGGGGAACACCTGCTGGCCGAGAGCACTCGGCAAGCAGGTGTGTACCTGCTTACCGAGCGCTCTCGGCCAGCAGGTGTGTAGCTGCTGGCCGAGAGTTCTCGGCAAGCAGGCGGGTGTCAGAATGAGGGCCCAATTATAAACCCCGTTTTGAAGTTATTTTGAAAAAAAATTGAAAAAGTTTTGAAATTCTTTCCCACTTGCTTTTTGCATCTTTTTTATTTCAAAACTCGCTCAAAACTTTTTCAAACCTCCAAGGGAGGAGGTTTAAAGCAGTTTGCCTTGGGTTTTGAAGATAATACAGTCAGTACAATCCTCAAGGTACTGTATGCATTCCAAGCCCTGTACTACACCTGCTGGCCGTTTGAAACCGGGGCATATGGCATGGGAACAGCTGGCAGTAGTAGGGTAGTTTCCTACCGTGCTGTGCACATCACCACCATGGAAGATGATGGCAATGGCCCCTCCACATTCAATTACCAACAGCATCATCACGTCGGGCACCACCTCAGCTACCCACCCACTCCCGGCTATACCCCCGACCACAGATATCAGCACAACCTTGGCTATCTACCGATGAATCGACACGAAGCTAGACAAATGACCAAGGCGGTACAAACCAACTGCAACTTGGGCCTTGACAGTCAATGGATCCCCACGTCGTTGGGGGTCTTGCTGCAACTCTTGTCGTAGGCTGTCACACAGCCATTGAAAATCATCCAGCGTTACTCGGAAGAGCTCGAGAAAGCGAACTGGTGGGATCCGGGTGTTGTTCCAGGGCTAACGAGCCGGGCGTACGAAAGCTTGACGTTCGGCACGTATGTAACAATGTTGAGGGGCGCGATCGGACTCTTGCGCCAACAGGAGTAGGGCCGCGAAGTCGGATGTTGCCTGAATGAAGGGAAGCGGCAGCATTTCGGAGCTGTTGGACGCTACAAAGTGGGCAGTTCTGGCAAAAATGTAAATGGGATCAGGGGGTTTATAATTGTACCCCCAGTTTTGAAAAAGTTTTGGAAAAGTTTTGGAACTTTTTCTGACTTCATTTTCTTTTCAAAGCATTTCAAAACATTTTTCAAAATATCTTTGAATCTTGATTTATAATTGCTGCCTGACGCTACCTGCACCAATGACGCTGCCAGTGCATTCATGCACGCGATAAGTAAGCTCTTCTGTTTCAATGTATTCAGTCATCTCGCATGGCACGAGAGACTGACCATGTCACCTGAACTCTCCCCCAAAACCGTCTGTACAGACAATGAATTGAGGACGGATGAGCAAGGCCCTGTCAACCAAGGAACCACCCTAGGTCCCTGACCACCTCGATGGTCAGGGCCAGGCAAAGTAACTTAGGCTATTTTGTCCCAGGTAAGCACTGAATATGCAGAAACACCAATCAAGGCTATCAATACTTCTAAAAATTCTTTCAAGTATCTCTTATGTTAGTTTCATAACGTCATCGCATGTATTTATTAAACTAGTATACACTATTAGTGCGCAATGTCAAAATCAATCAGCACTAAAAAAAAAAAAAAAGCACCGGGCATTAAGATATAAAGACCAGGTAGCAAGCAATTTGCTGACTCTTTCCTCATCAAATTTCCCTCACCTAAACTTTACACAAAGCTCACAGCAGATAGAAAACTCAATCTCTTCTTTATCTTTGTCCATCTATCTTCGATCTTTTCCTCTTCCCGCCTCGGTGTCTTTTCTTTCTTGCCCTTGCGCATCTATCTTGTCCACATTCACAACCTCACTTCCCCATCTCTCCAAACTCTTCTCTACTTGTCTCGTAGCCTGTCCTTCCTGCCTTAGGTAAGGCGTTCTTTCTTTTCTCTTCATTTCAACTTATTCTACATGTACATATAAATGTCTATAGTGTCTGATAAGAAAAACAACCCTTAGTTCTTTGTATTCTTTCAGCGGGTACCTGCTGGCCAAGAATTCCTAGGCAAGCAGGCGCGTAACTGGTGGCCGAGAGTGCTCGGTGAGCAGGAAGATACAAGGCTGCCAGATTCCCTTTTGGAGGGGTGAGGTCAATGTGGGAGATGGAAAACTGGTTTGGTGGTGACGATGGCCTTTGCAAATTACCTGGATACAAGATTGAGAACACCAAAGCATTCTGATTGAATAAGCAAAACCATTCAGGCGCTGTGGCAACCAGTCAAGGAGCAGAACCCACGGAGAAGTTGAGGGTGCAGAGGGGGTGTGTTTGTCTGGTTGAAACCAAAAGCCACATTCATAAAAAAGGACCGGCTGTACACAGAGCAAAGCCATGGGAACACGTGTCATCAGCGGGATAGGCAGCATAAAGAGTGGGGGGCTCACCCAGGTGGTTTGTCCCCCGTCAAGTCATTTGTCCAGTAAACTCCAGTCCCACTTCGCTTGGGCTGGTGTTGCTAATCCAACCCCTTAATGAGCTTCTCAGGGTGGTCAACTGGCCTCTTTTTGCCTGTGCTTCACAGGCTGGGAGGTCAATCTGTGGCACGCAAGTGTTTGGGGACTAATTTTTAAAACTTTTAAACCTTTTTAACACTTTTGGCTGCAATTTCAATCAAATACAGCCAAAAAACACGCAGTCAGTTTCTGTAAATCTGTGAATTTAATAAACTTGGATGTATATAAAAAACCCAAAATGTTGTCCAGCAATAGGATGCAACAGGTAAAATGGGCCTATTGACTTCCCAGAAGGTCACATGTGCATTATGGCAGCTTGGATACGGGGTTTCATCTGATGCAACAGATGAGTATGTCCGTATTGGTGAGACTACGGCGCAACAAACTCTCAAGAACTTCACTTCCTCCGTCGCTCACATCTTCTTGGCAAGGTACTTACAAAAGCCAACAAATGAAGACCTCAATCTTATCCTCAAGGAAAACACGGCTTGAGGCTTTCCAGGCTGCTTGGGCAGCCTGGACTGTATGCATGTTGGATGGAAGAACTGCCCAACCGCTTGGGCCGGCCAGTTCACAGGAAAAGAGAAGGAGCCAAAAATCATACTTGAGGCAGTTGCAATGAAGAATTGATGGATCTGGAACAGCTTCTTTGGTCTACCTGGAACAAACAACAACCTCAATGTTCTTTCTTACTCATCTCTCTTCAATGACGTTCTCAACGGAAAATTGCCAACAGTCTCCTTTGAAATCAATCAAAAAAAATTCCAATCTGTGTATTATCTATGCAATGGCATCTATCCATCATGGAGATCATTCATCAAGTCCATCCCCAACGCATCAGACTTAGATACCAAGAATTTTAACAGTGTGCAAGAGGCCTTCCAAAAGGAAATTGAGAGAGCTTTTGGCAGCCTTCAGAGCAAGTGGCACATCTTAACTTTGCCAATTTGCAACTGGTATCAAGACAATATCAAACAGATTGTGTTGTGTTGCATCATTCTGCACAACATGATGGTGGAAGAATGTACTGCCAACTTTGAATGCAATCCCAATTCAACTACAACTGCACAAACGAGCTTGTTTTCCATTGTCCCAGCAACCCTGTCAAACAAATTTGAAGAGCAACACGAGATTCTCAACAACATTCAATTGGAGAGGAACCATTGGAAGCTGACAGAAGCTCTCATCCAATACCAATGGGCCAACAGGGCCTCAAGGATGGATGGAATCAACTTTCTCTCCCTTTAAATATTATTTGTCTATTTCTCTTGGTTCAATTTTTTCTATGCTTCTAGAATTTCACTGTGTCGTTGTATTTTTTTTTTGAATTGATCAATTTATTTATTCTAGCTTGAAAGAAATACTATGAATTGGTCATTTTTTTCTTATCTGTGTTACTTGCAACAAATCAACAAAAAAAGTAAAGCATAAAGAGAAGAGAGACTGAAAAGAGACAAAAAAAGGGAAGACAAGGAGTAATAGGAATAAAAAAAAGCCAATGGGATTACAAAAAAAATGATGGTTCAATAGATGAGTTCAAATCAGTCTCATCACATGCCCCATGAATATTCTCATCCCTCTGAATGTCCTCCCTGTCAGCCCTAGAGATACTACAAAGTATCCAAAGGACTGCATAGTCTTAATTAATATGTAAATATTATGAAAGGAATGAACTTTTTATGCAATATTAAGTAGGGTTCCTCACCAGAGATACCCTTTATTTCATACTCCTTCTCATATTTCATGACATCTCAAATGTAATATTGAGAAATTTTTGATAAAATTGCTAAAAACCAGAACCAGACTAAGAACAAGGAAAGAGGAGTCAGACAAGAGAGCATGAGAGAAAGAACAGGAAAAGAAGATGACAAGAGAAGAAACAGGCCGTACCACTGAAGTGATGAAGAGAAGTGACTGGGATAGAGGACTTTTTAGAAGAGGAGGTTGAGAAGCGAGTACAAAGATGAAGCAGACTGAATAGAAACACACAAAGCAACAAAGAGAAAGAAAAGAATATTAGCAATTTCCTCAACAAAGAAAGAACAGAAGAAACAGATGAAAGGGAAAACAAAATGGCAAAAATGGAAGGAGAAGAAGAAAGGAAAGACAACAAACAGCACGTAGAGAGGACGTGATGCGATATTAAAAGACTGCCTAGACTATTGTCTTGATGAGATCTAGATTCAATCTTGAGAGCCCGCGAGTAGTGGGAGAGAGTGTTAGATCATGATGATAATGAGAAGTGAGCGGGGGCAACGTTACAGTAGGACTTGATAGTCTTCACAGTCTTGAGTCGTTCTTGAGTCTTGACCTTGAAGTAAAGCGAGCGAGCTAGTGAGCGGACCGGAGTTCTTGTCGAGGCTAGAGCTCAAGGGATCATTACGGTTTGAGATTTGTATTGCGCGAGAGCTAGCCCTAAGCAAGTGTTGTTGCAAGTCTCATGATTTTGCTGCGGCACATTTCCAAGGCGGACGACACTGATCAAAAACTCAACAGCCCTCCTTGTTTGATGAGGAAAGAGCTGAGAGACAGGCGTCCTGCAGTTTCTTGACAGAGCTGAGAGGTGCGGCTTTGATGAGTGAGTCTGCTATCATGGCAGAGGAGGTGATCAGGTGTACATCAATTTCTTTCTTTTTGAATTTGTCTTGGAGACTCTTGATTTTGATATCTAGATGTTTGGTTTTTGAGTTTGAACCAAAGTGCTTGAGTTTTTTTAGTAATCCTTTATTGTCAATCAAGAACAGCGTAGACTTGAGGGTGGTTTTCCAGAGCTCTTCAATCAGAAATTTTAACCATTGACTTTCTTGTTCTCCGTCAGACAGAGCGTTCATCTTGGACTTGGTTGATGACATAGTGATGTTTTTCTGTTTCTTGCTGTTCCACAGTATGGGGCAAGATTTCCAGAAGGCAAGGGATCCGCTTTGGGAGATTCAAGTCTCTTGATCTTTGGCCCAAGTGGTGTCCGTAAAGAAGTTTATTCTGTCGATAAATCCCTTGGACTGAGGCTTGAGAAACAGGCCCAGGTCTTTTGTCCCTTTCAAGTACTTCCAACAATGAACGACTTCCTTCCAATGAGTGAGACCCGGCTTTTGATTGAAGCGAGATAGAATTGAAACTTCAGCTGCAAGATCTGGTCTCGTCCAACAAGCGAGATAATTTTGCATGCCCGTGAACAATCGATAATTGATGTTGAGTTTAAGAAAGGCTTGGTGATCCTTGTCAGAGGCAGAGTGAAGCTGAACGGCAGGCGTCAATGGAGTCTTTACTGACCTGCTGTTGCTGAGGTCAAGTAGCTCCAGGCCTTTTTCAATGAGAGAAGGTTGATGGAGTTTGATGGCATTGTCTGAGATGTTCAAGTTCATACCTAGTAGGATGTCTGGGGAGTGGGCTGTGGAATTAGGAAAGCGGAATAGGAAGAGGTCTTCAAACTGATCAATTTGGCCGACAACAATCAGATTGCCGACATGAAAAAATATGAAAGAGTTCTTGTTTTTGTGAATGAATAAGCAGGCGTCTGAGACTGATGGACTGTAGTCAATCTCCTCAAACCAGCTCGTCAAGGTCTTGTACCAGTTCTTCGGGGCCTGTTTCAGGCCGTATAGAGATTTTACCAGTTTAAGATACGGAGCAGTCCTTGTGGATCCTTCTGGAGTCTTTATGTATATTTCTTCCTCCAAGGGTGCAAAGAGAAAAGCACTCTTCACGTCAAACTGCTTGATGGGGAGCTTAAGATCAATGGCAAGAACAAGGAGCGTAAGGAGAGACGGAAAATTTCCCGTCGGAGAAAACGTTTCAAAGAAATCCTCTCCATAGGTCTGTAGAAAACCTTGGATACAAAGACAAGCTTTTTGTTTCTCCTGAGAAGAGAGAGTAGCAGGTTTTGTCTTAAAAAGCCATGTGGAGTGAAGGACTTTCTCGGGTTTTTCAGAGTGGTCCAGCCAGACCTTGTGTCGCTTAATGTTGTCCAACTCGTCCTTGATGGCATTGGTCCATCCTTTGGCGTTGGATCCTGAGACGGCCTTCTTGAAGGAGGTCGGATCTTCAGTAAAGTGAGAGTATTTTATGGGGGTGCATATTTTTGCAAAGTATAGTTTGCAAAGCATATCTGTTGCAAACCAGAAGCCTTGCAAAAATACAAATTGCCCCGGTGTTGTTGTAATTTTGAAAGGTAACAGTTTTTTTCTCCATTGCAAAGAAAAGCCCTGCAAAATTAACCTTGCAAAACATGGGATTTCTGCTCACAGTAGGGAAGTTTGCAGGGCATAATGGCACAAAGTAATTACCTTGCAAAATTAGCCCTGCAAAAACCGCACTTGAGCTCTTGGGAGACCTTTTTAACAAGCTTCATGGAACAGGGCATAACCCGTGCAAAAGTAACCCTTGCAATACTACTGCATGGCAGCCTTGCAAGAGACTTATGCAAGGGTTTTTTTGGCAAAGTTTTTAAAAAAAGAGCCAAGATCAAAATATGAACATTTCAAAGAAAGTGGGAACCAAGAAGGGTCAATATGAACATTGAAAAAAAGGAAAATAAGGCGCAAACAAAGAAGTATATGAAGATTTTTCCAAAAAAAAAAGGTTTTGACAAAGTCAGTCCTTGGCAACACAACCCAAGCGGCGCATTCCAGTTTTTGCCAGTTTCTTTGCTGTTTTTATCCTGGACTGCTTTTTGGTTGCCTTTGCCGGAATTCTAATTGTAAGTTTTTCCTTTGCATCTATTTTTACACAAAACGAAAAAATTCAGATCTTTTTCTCAACAAAGAAGAACTTATGCAACTGACCGATCTCTTTTTCCTCTCCATCTAAGCTACTCTCAACCTCATAATCATCCCTTGTTTGTTCCGCGACACCCAAAATGGCCATTGTATTGCTGGAATTTGGGTACTCTTGCTTGATGATTGGATCCTTGATAGTTTCTTCAATTGCATTGTTCTTACTAAGGAGCAGTGCTTTGTTTGTTTGATCTTCCTTATTTTCATTCATATCGCTATTGCTGAGCAGAGATTGTAAATACAAAAACGTGACCTGGCCCTTGGCCCCCGGATGGTCTTTTCTTATGTTATCAGTTTGATGATTGATGAATTGTGCCTCTTCATCTGACCACGACCTGGAGTACATGACATAGCTGGTTTTGGGAGACATGCCACCAATCCAGGCTGTGTCGGTGCTGATAAGCCAAGCATTCCCTTTGTTTGCTTGATTGTCTTGAAGCCAAACCCCCAAGGTTCCTGAAACCTTGCGCACAATCTTGGATCAAAAATGTGCACCAGTCCAGTAGCCACGGGCCATCAACGTATAAACGTGTCCAGCAAATCTTAACTTAAATGGCCAGTGTAGCAAGGCCATGAAGTCCTTCTTGTTGACTTTGCCGGCGATCATGGCGACTTCGACTCCAAAGTAAAGATGTGGTGGTGGGTTCCCATCCAAACACACGATTCTTGTGATTCCCTTCAGTGGGATTGAAGCATTGGCTCGATTGCCATGGGAATTGAATCGGTCTTCATGGGAATCAACTCGGTCTTCCTGCGAGATCAATGTGTTGTTCTTGGGAGCCCTTGAAGTACATGCACAACAATGGACTCCAGGCACAACTTCCAAGCCATTTGAGGTCCATCAATCAATCAATCCGGAAACATCATGGTAGGGGATGTTGTTGAGATCAAAGATATCTTTTCGGATCGCGACCATAGTCCTGTTTTGTGTTGACCAGTATTTCTCTTGGGGGTCACCCGGATGAACTGAACATGTGAGCTTGCAATGCTCAACCACCTGAAAGAGGGTTTCCAGAGCGTGGGAGGTGTTGGCCGCAGGGTCCAACAAGACTTCAAGGAAAAAGTCACACAATGCAAAGCGCCCAGGGACAAAGCTATCTGGGTATTTCTCCCGTGAGAGGTTGAAGATCTTGTTCTGGGCTTTGGTCAAAATGGAGCGAATCAAACCAGCTTTGGTCAGTTCGTATGTGGAGCGCGATGTGAAATGGTTCACCAGAGCCGTAAAGAGGTCATTGCGGGTCATCTTGTCGACCATCTCCAGCGCCTTTGTGGTGTCTGGGGCCCGGCCATCATTGCCAGAAGGGTGGCTCTTACACTTCTTGGGCTTATCCCAGCCCATCGATTGGGAAACATCTGTTTGTAACTTTGTCTGCAAGCCATTTTCGATGGAAACACCCCGCATAACTGCCAAGAAGTCTTCCTGGAGAACCTTGACAAAGGCAAAAAGCTCCACCATTCCAAGGAGCATGCATTTTTTGTTGGAGCTGCTTTGGGAAATTAGCTGCAATGATGCTTTCCAGTTGAAATGAGGCATTACATACCTTAGCATGTAATACAAACAATGCATTGACTCTTGCGCATTTGTAGTATCCGGCAATCTGTCCGCTCCATCCGGGGAATCTTCCAACAGAGCACGCCAAGAAGGGAACAACATGGCTTGTACATCCGCCATTGTCCACCAATCAAGCCACCGTTTGGCCTTGGGGAATCGGCGGCAAAGTTTGTCTAATTTGTCTTCATGAGTGGGGCCTTCTGCTTGAGCTCTAACAAGGAGCGCTGAGCACTGCTTCTCAAAATCAGACTGGTGCGCAAATCACAGGTCAGTAGACCATTTTTGGAACAAGTTTATTGAGAGCGTGGCACTGGAAGTTGAACCTGACCTCTTCGCCTGCCAATACCACCGTGCGATTGTGTTTGATCCGGGTGACTTGTGCACGGAAGTGCTCATGACAGCCTTTCAGGTGCTTGAGGGCTGCTGCCTGGTCCTCTTTGCCAAAAACTTCCATAAACGCCATGACAAATCCTTCATGCTGCGCCAAAGAAAAATCGACCACTTGAAGCGCAAGTGTTTCTCGTTCCAATGGGATCATGGATGGTATCATGAACTGCCAAAATAGGATGCTGAAGTGTACTCTTTAGTAATTCTCAGCAAGACCATGTATCCACGAAAGCTGAACTGGGATCCACCGAGCCATTGGTTCGCAAAACATGGACGTTGTCAACAGATAACCGTTTTCAAAAAAGCGGTATGTGACATCTGATAAGAGACCTCCTTGATAAACTTCATGATTTTTTCCCCGAGCAAGAAGCCGCTCTTTCATCCACGGTGTCTGAAAAGTGAAATGTTCCTTGCCCTCCATGAATGAGCATGATATTATGATCAGACCACGCCTGTAACAAAATTGAACAAGATACATTAGAAGGCAAAAACTTCTGTGATCCCGGATGTTCAAAATGGGCTTACTCATTCCAATAGAACATGTCGGTGATAAACTTGTCACCAAGTCCAGCTCCTTGCCTCTCTGGAACATAGCCGAGCTCCTGTAGGACAAGCTTGCGATAGTACCGAACACGGTTGCTGTTGATAAGCAAGCCATGTATGTCACACACACTGTCGACAACCTCCTTTCCAGACGGATTCCCAATCTGGGGTGAGAAGTCAACAACCATGAATTATTAGTTTTACAATGGTTTACAGGGCCCCTTTGTTTTCTACATAGATGCAAGAATCAAGTTACCTTTAACTTGAATCACCTCGGCCTTGAACAATGACTTCGCAAGAGGGTCAGGCTTCTTGGACTCGGGCCAGCGGTGGCAGTGGAAGCCTTTGTGCCTCATCAGACCCCATCCAGTGGTTACATTCACGTCAAAGCAGGTCATTGTGCCTTGGCATGCTTGATGGGAGACTTTGCCGGGGCAAGTGCGTGCAGACCCTCTACAGGTTGGGTTTCTGCAGGATTGAAACCATGTCAGGCGTCAGTATTTCTGTAAACGAGAAGGTGATAAGAGTACGTACTTTTTCAGGAAAGCCTCAATGTTACCTCCAGTTGGTGGACTTGCAGCCCACTTGCATTCTGGCTGATTGCATTCGATAACTCCAAGACAGTAAATGCGAGTCACCTTCCACTCTCCGTCTTTGGGGGTTTCGGAGCTGATTCTCTTGGTAAAGCCAACTGTGCCAAAGTTGAGAACGTTGTCTCCTGGTAATTTGATGAATGTTGTCCGTCCATTTGGGTAGAGAGGATAACCTTGATCATCAAGCTTGCAGCTATGGTCAATATAGGTGACATAGCTGCCCATCTCTCGTGGTAAAAACCACTCTTTAGATCCGTGGCTATCATCTTTCCCGTTTTGTTTGTTTTCACAATCAAAATCTACAGAGGACGCCAAAAAATCGGAATTGGTATCAGAGTCTGTTGATTCTTCAGGAGGCATCTGTGCTAACGATGAAGTGAGTTGCTTTGAGGACATTGTATGAATGATTATAGCAATCTGCAACTTAGATTCACAATGGGAATTGGTTGTTTTTGTTTGGAATGGGGATATAAGGATGGCTGCCGGAGCATCCAATGCACACAGCCAACCTTTATACCACGCAAGTTTCCTTCCAAAATCCCCTTGGGATGGCTTTTGCAACTCTTGTTTTGAGGGGCTCAAAGCCTTGCAACAAAAAACACGTGCAAATTGGTCAGTTTGTGTGCCAGGAAGCTTTTTTTTCGCCGCTTTTGTTGCAATGCTTCAAGCATTGCAATGAAACACATTGCAAAATTCATGTATTGGGGCTGTATACAGAGGTTTGCAACGTGTCTTGCAAACCTCTCACTTAATCCATTGCAGATGTCGTCTCAGGAATGTGTGTCAGGATTTTTGCGGGGCTGTATTTGCAATGCCTGGCGTTGCAAAGCTCAGATTTTGCTCATTGCCCCGCAAAATTATGAAAAGCCCCGTCAAATTTGTAATTTTGCAAGGTGTTCCGCTTGCAAGGCTTGTGCCTTGCAAAATGAACTTTGCAAAATTATCTCACCCCATTTCAGAGGAATGAATTTATTTTTAAACAGCTTGAATGGAGACTTCTTGCTTCTGTGAGTAGGGATCTGATTAAGAGTGAGAGTGCAAACGCTAAGGATATCGCTTCAAACGTTTTGTCTGAGTCCGGAGTCCAGGATGATTGTCCTGAGCGATTCAAGGATGGTTTGATTAAGCCTCTCCGCAAGACCATTTTGCTGAGGAGTGTAAGCATCAGAGAATCGCCGGCGTATGACATGTTTGGTGCAGTAGTTGCCAAGTTTGACGTTGGTAAACTCAGTACCTTGGTCAGAGTGAAGAATGGAGGGATGATAGCCAATTCCCTTGGCTTCTACATCCAGAAGGCAAGTGAGAGCTTTGAATACATCAGCTTTTGAGGCCAACGGGACTGCTGAGACAAATCAAGAGTAGCTGTCCACCATTTTCAGGATGAACCTGTGCTTCTGTTGGGAGATGGGAGTAATCGGACCTATGAGATCAAGATGAATTTCCTCAAATGGTTTAGAAGCAGATGAGGACCTCTTTTTGAACGAGGTTTTAGTGATTTTCACTACTGCACACGCCTTGCATGCTTTGGGAGCGCTGAGGGGTATACCAAGCTTGCTTCTTATCCTCCAATAACTCACGTGTCCAGCGACTTATGGAGCAATTCCGCTGAGCACAGGTGTGATTGCTGGCAGACCTCGTCAAAGTTCAGCACGGGGATGTTGTTGTGATAGTTTCCTTCAAGGAGCAGTTTCTCATTCTTGGTAAAGGCAAAGTGATTGATATGAAAGTTCAATTTGCATTGCTCAAGAAGTAGATGACGCAGCGAGAGGAGATTAACAGTGATTTTGGGTACAAAAAGGACATTATGAAAGACTATGGGATTTTTCTTGTAGTTAAGAGTAATACTTCTTTTTCCTTCAATCATCAAGGTGTTTGACCCGCAGCTGGTGTTGATCACTCCTTTTTTGGTTTTTTCTAGATTGATGAATAAGTTTTTGTCAGAGACCATGTGAGAGGTAGAGCCTGAGTCCAGGATAAAGACACGGGGATGATGAGACGAAAAGGTAGAGAAGCTGCTGACGTTCGATCTTTCCTTTCTTTTCATAAAGGCGTTGCGTTTCTTGGGGTATATCATCCAGCAGTTCTCCTGATTGTGGGAAGCAGAGTGCTGTCAGCCTCTGTGATGCCAAGGGCTAGTACCTTTTAGCTACAAAAGGTGATAAGAGTGCAAAATAAGGGTAAAGTGGGGTAATTTCACGTAGAAAAGTAGTAAAGAAGAGATAAAAAGAATATAATTCTTTTTATAGAGGGGCCTGCTGGCGCAGGGGTGTTTTTAGGTGCCCTCTAAATCAGAGATCTGCAAAGCAGGGTGGTATCTGATTAAGCAAACAATGGGTTTCTGCGTAACAGAAGGTGGTACCAAAGTGCTTTTCCAATTAAGGAACCAGAAAGGGGACAGAAGGATGAAAGAAGTACTTACTATTGCTTCTTTCAAGCCAAAAAGCCACGTAGGGGGGTGAAGTAGAGCTGCTGGGTAGATTGAAGGGTTTCTGCGCAGGAGCTGGACACGTAGGATGGTTGATTTAATGAGAACACCAAGGATAAAACAGGCAAAACAGGGCAGAGTAACTGAAATAAGGACAGGACACGGCGTAACTGATTGACTGTAATAATAATTGATGATGATGAACCACTTTTGGCGTAGAAAGAGGGCTCTGTATATACTAATTTCACTCATAGTGGAGGACCTTTCTGCCTGTGTGCGTGTAGTAACTGGTTTTCAGCGCAATGTGGCCAATTTGAGAGATTGGCACTAACAAGGCTCATCCCAATGACCCGGCTGGTCATTAATTCTCGTCACAAGTCCTTTCCATGACCTTAATAATTTATTTAGTCATTGTAACTAAGGTACATAGCAACACTGACGTGTGAATGTATCTGAAATGGGCCACAAATGGCTAAGGCCAATCATTGAAGGCCACGCTGGCTATGTTAACCTTATGTATTCAAGGTTTTTATTAGTGAAATCTTGTAAATAAATCATGTAGAATCTACTTTTACCCTAGTTACACCTGTACATACTGTCTTTCCATGAAAGCTTGGACAGAACTTGTGCTGTGCAATCAAAATGTATGGGATCTTGGATTTTGAATCCGAGTTTTATCCTTTTCTGCCTCCTGTGTGATGACACAATGACGCACCTATGACCACAACAAGAGAAGTTAGCTTTCCCCTGGTTTTCAAGACAGCCAGTTGGATCCTACTACGCTCGGGTTCAATTCCACATTTCTCTTCTGCTCATAAAATCAGATTGTGTTCAGATGTCCCATTGGAATCGATCTGTTTGGAAGAGAAAACCCGCCGCCGGGATATCACACCGCCAGTGAGAACGGCGTATCAATGGTATTGGCCCAACACCATCACCAGAGGATGATTTGAGTTTCATTTTTTTGCTTCTTGCAAGCGGAATATTCATGTTAGTTTGAATTTACAGGTTCAAATCATTATCTGTACCACGGGATTCAAGCTCTCTGTCAAAGGGCCCAAACGGTACTAAGGGTTGGAGACAAGTTAGTCCCAAAAAA
Organism: Puccinia coronata f. sp. avenae; assembly: GCA_002873125.1. NCBI lineage: Eukaryota > Fungi > Basidiomycota > Pucciniomycetes > Pucciniales > Pucciniaceae > Puccinia > Puccinia coronata. The sequence continues at coordinate 100,262 of PGCI01000283.1, read as the reverse complement.
AAATTCAACATTGAATTCCAAGCGGATCCTTATGTTTGAAGAGTTCCAAACTTTGTGAGCGGAGAAATGCAACAAGCACTTGGCGAACGCATCTGTGTTAATCCAAGAAGCGTGCGCGAGTGGTTCTGTCGACTGGAAGGTCTGGATAACCCAACCCAATTTTCCGAGTTCAACAAGAACAGGGATTACACAATCAATGATGAAGCTTTGTACGCTCACTGGATTGACACTGTAGTTGAGCTTGGAAGAGATCGAACCGATGTTGGGTTGGAAATTTTGATGGAAAACCCTGGCTATGCTCTCAACAAGCCCAGGCTGCTTTCAAGATCCAAGATCACATCTTAACCCAGCAGGCTGCCAGAGATGCTGCCTTGAAGCGCCAAGCTACGGGAGATCCTGGACCGAGTGAAGAGATTGTGCCTGTCAACTTCAACCCAGTCAATGTTCTCAGCGCCAGATCTACGACAAACACGAGCCAATAAAGATTACGACCCAAAGTTGCCTGTCTTTATAGCCCCGGAAATAAGCATCGATACATTCCTTGACTGCAAAAATGGTTCAAGAGTGGGCTTCTGCAATGGCAAGTACAGACTTTTTTTCATGGACTCATAACATGTACTCATAGCACATGTTTTATAGAGGGAGTTGATCGATGGTGTGAACATCTTGTCGCACCGTCCAGCTTTAAATTCTTCAACTTGAGTTCCAAAAAACGAAGGATCAATCATGCTAGTCGCAGCCCATCACCTCAATCAGCTCAACCCGTCATAAAACCCAACACCAATTTATTAAAGGAGTATATAGAGTTTGTTGATGTTGTCCTGCAATATGAGAACAAGTATTCCAGATTCTCGACCAAAACGAGGTCACCCATCCAAAATCTTCTTGTCTAAGATTATCACCCCTACCCGTTGCTTGAATGGGGCTTGAAAGATGGAGTGATTGCTCAATTAAAAGACAATGTTTTCAATTTTGATCACTACTTAGCCTCAAAAGAATCAGCTTGATTACTTACCAGCATTAGCCTTTGAATATCAATAACAGATTTATTAGCCCCACAGTCTACTACATCACATTGATCAGAGTCACATCTACCAGCTTTTCACTCTAGTATTGGCATTTTTCTTGCATGGTTTGAAATTATTGCATGATCACTTCAAGCATTAGTCATATCTGTAATCAATCATTTGTAATTGTGTGACAAGACAGGTTAATTTTGTTAAGTTAGGACAATAGCAATATATATATAGGGGTTATCGTCTTTGAAAACATTGTTTGACAGTAAAAAAAACTCAAGAGCAACTAATTGCTAATCGAGACCAGAAGAAATGAAGAAGAATGAGTTGAAAATCAATCAGTTGGCACACGATAGCCACAATGCTCTACAAGCTTGTAGCATAAATCCTTATTCATAACATCCGCTGCAACCTTTTGAATTTCCCATTCGGAATCGGCAACATAACTCAGATTTTGAGAAGCTCGGAGTTTCTGTTTGATCGATGCAAAACAGAGCTCAATTGGGTTGAGCTCTGGACAATATGGTGGAAGGTAGATGAGTTGGATTCCAGAGATATTACAAATCTGTTGTATTCTGGCACCACGGTGGATTGTGGCATTGTCACAGACAATCACTGAGTTTGCATCTGGATATCGGTTCATACAGGGGATCTTCAAACCCAATGTCAGACCACACACAAGCCAAATCCTTGGATTGACATGTGCTTACCAAGTCAAATTCAAGGTAGTGCTCAAATTTAGTACGGTTAAAGGTGTCAGGAGTGGTTGTGATGGCAACCATACCTTCAACCAAGATTGCTGAGAGTAGGCTCCAGCGCTCGGGATTTTGATTGACAGTCAAACGAGTTGAGGGTGTTCCTCGCTTCGATCTGGCAAATGATCGGAGTAAATCTTTGTCGCAAAAGGAGCTTTCATCTGACAAAATCACACAAAAACAAGTTAGCTTTCAATGCAGAGAAAAAGACTAACAGATCCTCTAAGCTTACCAACAAAGACCAGAAATTTAGCGGGGAAAAAGTCCATTTGCTTGACAAACGCCCACTTGGCCACAAGGTCTTTTCGGCAATTCGCTGTTGAAGGCTTTTTCAACTTTATTGACAATTTGTTGACCAAATTATCATGAACGGCTTGAAAGCTCAGTAGGGTACCCGTCGAGTTGTACAGTCGCTCGCGTATCTCCTCCAAGAACAGTCCAGGTTCAGATCGGACCAGTTCAACCATAAAGGTGCAATCCTCTGGTGTGAGCATAGTAGGGCGGCCACGGGTCTCGTAGGCGGCAGGATCACAAATAACCGATTGGGTTTGTTGATACAAATCAAGCCATCAATCAAATGATTGCCTAGAGATTGATCTACCAAGCGTTTGGCAGATATACAATTGCGATTGACCCTCCAAAAGCATTCAGACCGCCAGAGCCTTAATTGCTGGCAAATACAACCGAAACACCATTGTTTGAATGGGAGGCGCAGGAAGGAGAGATCCTGATTTGCTGTGGAAGGACATTCTGCTAAATCAGGAAGAAAGTCCAAGATTTAACTCCGCTGTGCACTGCAGCCACATAAATATAATATTCCAAAAAAGTAATGTGTCCAAGCTTTATTGGAAGACAGTATGTGGTAACTAGGGATTAGCTATTTCCACGCATTTGGCCAATTTCCAATTGGATTATATAATCCACACGCGGGGTTGGAGGTTTAAACCCCATTGGGCCTAACTCTCAAACTATACACAACACCTCAATTATAAGTCCATAATTGGTCATTTCACATATAGTATGCATATATAACAAGTACATATGTGTGTAATGTGCATCTGTGACACGTGGATGTGGCCTATTCTTACAGGTACTTGGTTCAAGGTGAAGGAGTAGGAATTTAGGGGTACTTCCAGTGAGGGACCCTACATTATTTTACATGAGGATTCAGAATATGACATAATATTCTAATTTATCCTCAAGGTTTAGAAGTTATTTAGTATTTTTGTAAAAAGTAGTTTTTATTTTAATTCATTACTTATTTTTATGGTGCTAGGATTTTGCTAAGTTTATTGGATAAAAATAAGTAAACTAATTTTTTTATACATTATTAGTCATATCAATGGGTCTTAATACTGTAGTAATAATGTCTCTTTTTATGTTACTTTTGTCAGGTTGGCTCTGTCATAGTAGCAAGCTGACACAAACAACCATTACCACGACAATTACCCCAGCTTTCAAATCAGTTCTGGCCTGTTTCTGACACCACAAGACCTCTGCAGAGCTTGAAGAAGTACCCCTCTGTGCGGATTTGAGCCTTAGTAAGTGAAATTCCCCGTGGTAATTCTATCTCTGTCATTTCTGGGCATACTCCTTTATAAAGGACCAGATAATTAGAAGTACCCCCGTTTCATCAGGTCCTAATTCAAAGAGGGCAAAATAAACACCCCTGTAACTCAGGCCCCTCTGTAATCAAAAGCTTTGCTTTTTGTTACTTTTCTTTTCTGTTTTATTAATTCACCCCATTTCACCGTGAAGCCCACGTGTGAATCCACCTGTTTTTATATTTGCACCTAGTGTAGCTAGAAGAACACTTGCTCTTGGCATCACTGAGGCTGACAATTTACTTTGTTGTCAAAGGGACCCATGACGTCCGAGACAAAGAGGTCAAGTGGCTCGTCCTTAGGGACAATAGATGGCAGGAGGAAATGGTGGCCAGTTGCTTTGGCCAGTACGCATTTCTCAAAAAAGAAAGGCTTCCAGGTGGGTCGGATGTGTTTGGGTATGAAGCCTTTGAGGAATTGTTGGACAATTTTGTCATTGGCGTGTCCAAGCCGTTTGTGGCACTTGACACAGTCCATGGAGGGTTTTTTGGACAAAGAGTATAGCATGACTCAATTTTTGGGAGATTGAGGTGTGCAGGATGTGATAAGAGTCCAAAGGTTGTTGTTGGCGAAAGTGGTGTTGAATGTGCAATGTTGATATTTCAATTTCATATTGCTTTGGTTGTTGAAGACGGGAAGAAATCCGTGTGAGGTGAGGAAACCAAGGGAAAGAATGGCACAAGGTATTGAGGGGTGGTGGTAGACGTTCTGTATACGGATAGTCCCACTAGGCATTGGAATTTTGAGACTTCCAATGCCGGTCAGAGCCATTGACAATTTGCAGGATGCCAGAAGAACAGGGATTGGCTTGGTTAGCCTAGACTCCAAAACAAAAAACAGTGAATTGCCGCTTACACAAGCCAACGCTCCCAAGTCCACGAGAATAGTGTTGTTGGAATTGGCCGTGGCATCAATTGCGCGGATGCAGACGTTGTCTGGGTTTGGTGGTTGAGGTGACGATTGGCTAACATTGAGTTTCCCAGAGTTGATGTCGCGGACCAATGTTTGACAGACTGAGGTCCAGTGGCTGTTGCGTTTGCAGTAATTGCATTTCGAAACCTTCTTGGCCATCTGCGTAGGAGTGGGTGCTACCCCTTGGAAGGATAGAGCATTGGCCAGGGCAGCGGTGCTTAAGGGTTTTGAGTTTTTGGGGCGTTTGCCCTTATTTGCTGGCGGATTGTTGCTGGAAGCTCTTGGTTAGATGTGATTGATTGTGATGGGTTTGTTAGACAATGTACCAGTGGTAAGCTCACCTTCCACTTGGGTGATTTCCTGGCACACGTGGTCAAAGGACGGGATCTTGGTGGATGTGTTGAGGCGGTGGTTGTGATTATTTCGGAATGCATTCTCATTGGCTGATATGGGTGGTTGGACCACGTTTTGGAGTATTAGGCCAGTAGCTCCTCGACATTGATGTGCTTTTGTTGGACTTTGACTAGCAGTTCCTGGAATTTAAGTAGGAATGTAGCATTGGAGGTCTGCTTTAATGGGTAAGCAACCTATAGGCAAGTGAAACTTAAACAGCAATAGCTGTGAGTAAGATGACAAAACAGTCTAATGACTAGAGAAAAGGACGCAAGCACACCTATGACCATGGATGAAAGCGGGGTGGAAGGTTTCAATTGATGAAAGAGAATGAGAAAACAAAGATTGAGCAACACAAGAACAGCAACAAAGAGGCAAACCTTATACAGCAATAGCTGTGAGTAAGATGAAAAACAGTCTAATGACTGGAGAAGAGGACGCGAGCACACTGAGATGATGAGGAATGAAGATGACAATAATGGAATGAGTGAGTCAAAACAGAACAGAACAAAAGAAGGGGAGTGATGGAAATATCAGGCATACCTGTGAATGTGGATGAAAGCGGGGTGGAAGGTTTGAATTAATGAAAGAGAATGAGAAAACAAGGATTGAGGCTGAGAAGAAATACAACGCGGGACGAGTTGGTTGACATAATCAGGTGAACTATTTTTGTGACTCTCATCAGATTGAGTTCAAACCCTAACCAGGCTTCTTGGTCATGGTGCCGTTGGTGAGAGCACTCCGGAAATAGGTGAAGCTCAATATGCTTGTCCATGAAGTAAAATTTGCGGAGATGGGCCACGAGATTAAGTTTGTGCCGTTGATTGCTTTTTTGGCATTGGCTGCTTATCAATTTGTAGATTGCTGCTGGGGTCTTGCTCCCGGCCACAGAGGTGGATAGTGCCTTATCAATGGATGAACGGAGGAGGATAGTGACTGACGGTTTGTGGTTGGGATTGAGCACAACCCAGCCGTTGTTGTTGAGGAAATTCTTGGTGTGGAATGCAAAGTCAAGGGTGGTGTTGACCTGGCGCTCCCATGCAGTGAAGTTGTTGCCATTGAACTGGAGGTATTTGACATTGGAGTGGATGGAGCAGTGGAGGGCCATTGGGTCCTTAGAAAACGACTTCATGTGAAATGAATATTTTGGCGAAGAGTTGTCCTTCTGCTTCATGGGTGTGGTGCGGTGGGGTGTCTTTGAAGTAGATCCCTGGAAGGATGTGGTTAGGGTGGCAACTGCTCTGTTGACAGAGTTGATACTGTCCATTGCAGTGTTGATTGCGGAAACCATTTGACCAATCTGTGTTTTGATTTTGTCAAGGCAGGAGTTGGCTTGATCCAACGCCTGCTTTGCTAACGTGGTGGTTTGCATGTTTGCGCGACTGCTGAGGCTGATTCTGTAAACCTTTGCCTCCAGGTCTTTGGGTTGAGTTTTGGCTTCCTCAAACTCTGGTGATGGAGATTGTCTCTCTTGTGGAGGTAATTCTGTCATCTTGGCCTTGGAAGATTTCCGCTTTGATCCCAACATGGTGGTAGAACCGGCTTTTAACCTATAAGAAACAGAAAATATGTGTTAAATATTTTCCAGAGGCTAGACAGATGCAGAGAGAAAACAATGAATTGCATATGCATGAAACTATCTACAAAACTATAAGAAACGGAAAATATGTGTTAACTATTTTTGTCAGCCCTAGAGATACTTCAGGTATCCAAAGGACTGCTATTTTTACTTTAATACATGAATAACTTCTTCAATAATTATAAATATTAATATATTATTTCAAAAATGAACATTTCATGTAAAATTATGTAGGGTTACCCACTGAGAGTACCCCTTAATTATTACTCCTTCTGGTACTTTGTCTATTCTCAAAGTACCACAAGATAAAAATACTTAAAAATAAATAAACCAAATATGCTAATATTAATTACAAGCATATTTAGGCGCTGAGAAAGAATGAACAAGGTTGTACAACAATATAAAACTTTTTATTCCCAGGCTGAGAATTTATTTCTACCAGGAATGTACTATTTATAGAAATTCCCAAGTAGTAGAAATAGAATTACCCTTCCCATAGAAGTGTGAATAATTCTTTTAATTCATTATCCTTATTAGTGTGACTTCATGAGTAAATGGTTCATAAACATACTCATGATGCCATGGGGACAGGATAATAAATTTTCACATCCCAAGAATTGGCCACCAATCTTCACGTAGAAGTTTGTGCTCATTCCCTGGCTTGTTTAAACTCCCAGAGGCTCCTCATGGCACCCAAAGGGACCTCTAGGCCTTAAAAGAAAGGCTTCTGAGGCCTAAAGATGGATTCCTCAGCCTATTCACCCACATACTTAGTTATAAACTCAGTATAAGTGAGTATTCTCCTCCTACTTTTAGAGTAGTGTTCCTCTATCTAAATCCTTTCCCACTGGAGCTTTTAGCTTGCATTATTATCCCCAATTACTGCGCCTAAATCCTCCTTAAAAATAGTAGCTGAAAGACCACCACCTCTGCCTGCAGCCATTCTGTCACGTGCTTTCCTACTATTATCCTTTTTGTTGCTTTATAGCTTCAAAATAACAACTATTTATAGTTGTTCTCCTACCTAAACTGTTGTATATCAACTTTTGGCGTAACAGGAGTGCAGAACTAACCCATTATTCTATTGGGGTAGGACTAGTAATAGTCCTTTAAATTGTTCTATCAGCACATTCATAGTGATTTGGGCCATTTTGGACCAACATCTCATAGAAATAGCTGTCAATTTTCCAGAGGCTAGACAGATGCGGATAGAAAATGATGAGGAACACATCTGGCTAGCTACAAGGTTTTATAGGTTGAAGGTTTGTGAGATAAGAGATTGAAACAGAGCATTTGAAATGTTGAAATCTTGAGGTGTGGGAAAAATGATAATGCAGTTGACGCGTACTGTGAATGGAAGGAATCATGATGTAAAATATGAAATAAACAATGTTGATAACACATACAATGCCTTACACACCTAGTTTATTGAGGTGTCTGTCACCTCATTGACCTGACGGATGCAGCCAACGCCGGAGCGCTACTGCATAATAGAAATAATGCAGGCGCCCAGTGTCAAGTTCAAGGATTGTTTGGCCCCCCCAGCCTATTCCCTTATATATAGGGTAGATGCACCCAACACCGGTTTGTTGCTGCATAATAGAAAATTTGCATGCAGCCAATGTCTGTGTGTTGTTGCATTGTACAAAGGTTGCAGGTTTGTTTGGCCCCCAGAGCCTATTTTTTTATATCTAAAGTAGATTATGACTTGGATATGATGGGACTTGAGAAAGGGGAGAAATTTGAAGAAAAGATGAGGTTAATGTCAACAAGCTTTCAACTTCAGAAGGAATTTCAAAACATCTTATGGTACTTTTTTGAGAAACTTAAGAATCAAGATAAACCTGAGAACAGAGGAAACAAAATGAATGGATTTAACTTTGGAGAAGAAATGTTGATGATTTTGAACTATGATAATCTTCTCATTTCTAGGAACAAGGAACTTTTTCACAATCCTGATATGAAATTATATTGTCAGGTTGACAAGCTCAAAACACTGGAAGAATTCATTCACTACATTATCACAAATTAAATTGAATCCAATCAATACTACTTTGTGTCAGATTCTCAGCCTAAACACCAAAAAATACTGTAATGGGTATTGCAGCCTTAAGCTCTATTCAGCTGTTCTTTGAATACTGCTAGTTTAACTTATTTTTAAGTTTCCCAGGAGGGCTTGGAATGAGTTCTTTATTTCTTCCATGTGATCTCCTTTTTCATCTTCCTCTTGGTTTTGCCTCTCAGCTAAGCAATGCATGCACACTATTCCCTGGTTTTTAGAAATCGGTCTCCAGCTGTGTACTACTTTTTTGGGTTATTTCTTGCTCTTCCACTAGGATTTTCCTCTATCTTTGCCTTCTTTTTCCATCTTCCTCTTGGTCATCTTTTCAGCAATAAATTCTCATCCTTCCATGCTATCTAAAATTCCACTACTACTTTTTGAGTTCTCAATTGCGCGGGCAGTCCCGTTGGAGCGGTTGCAAGAATATTGGCGCTTCCTGATAAAAATTAAGAACAATGTCCTTTTGGTTCTTGTGAGCATGGACACAGAGCGGAATGGAGATCAGGCCAATGATTAGATTGACAGATGTTGACCAACTTGTTACTTAGATGCTGCATAGATCTCATTGCCGCGTGATTTGCCATGACTTGCCATCGCTTGAGTTGGGTGAGGTTGCTTACACCAGGGGAGAATTTATGGCACTGGCATGCCAGTGCCACTCCATGTGTTTTTACTGGTACCGGTGCTAATGATCCTACAGGTTAGTTCCAAGTGAACCTGAAATGATGCTGATGTGGGTTAAGATAATTGGGCAACATCTTCTGAAGTGAAGCATGAAGCAGGCTGATGTTAAAATGATCAAAATTTTAACTTTATGATGAATGAATCCACAAATTATGTAGAACTCAGGCAGAAATTTAGTCAATCTTCTGACTTTCTTAATTTTCATATATTGGTCCAATCATCATTGGGCCAAATCAAAAAACTGTCTTGAATAACCCTAAAAAAGTATTTCCATTCATTGTGTACAAAGAAATAAGCTGATGAACAAGTCCATACCAACCATCATGAATAATTTCATGGATTTTTCAAGGCAATTTCCATCTAAAACTCTTAAAAGTGTCTTCTGTAACCCTAGATTTTCAAAAAAAAAATGAGTACTAAAAGCATTCTAATCATATATTTAGCACATTTAGAGCTAAATTTGAACTCAAATTTCCCTCAAAAGCTAAATTTTCATAATTTTATATGCAAATTGAATTTTTCTTGGTCCATAGATCTTATGAAGTCCTGATGTTCACAAAAAAAATGAATGTCAATTTCAAAAATTGTGACGTCCAAATTTTTTTTCCATTGCAACTGAATTTTAAAACTTGTCAAAAAAATGAGCAGGATTCCTGCTTACTGCTGACCTCCAAGATGCTCCAACATTAATTAAATTTTGACTTGGATTTTTTCCTAGATGATTTTGCACAGTCACTGTGCATTTTGCACAGTCACTGTGCATTTTGCACAGTGACTGTGCATTGAACATGTGTAATATTTGCTTTTTTTTTTTTTTTTTGGAGTTGGGTTAAAAGTTGTGCCAGAGTTGCCAAAGACCAACTCCCATTGGTCACGTTTTTTTTGTGGTGCTTGGTGTATGCTCGTTACATTTTTGTGACATTTGAATTTGTACTCTGGTGCACAATCGTGCAGTAGAGTACCAATTCAGATTTCACAATGGTTTACAGGTGTGTGAAAGGTTTCAAAGGCTGTTCTTGCCGTTTTGACCGGACATAGGTTAAAATGGGACAATGTGGTTGAAATTCCAAACAATCCTTTGCTGGAAAGTTTGATCCGAGGCATAAAATGTGCATATGGGGGTAGGTAAAAAGCCAAAGATCAAGGTTTTAAAATTCCTAAAAAATGCAGGACCAACTACAATGCAGAATTGTGGCATCTCAAAAATAGAAGATGGTGAATTCATTCCTTTCAATAAATCCATTATGTTTAAGTTTTTTTGGCTCAAAAAAAAGGAAAAAGAAGGTAATTTCTTGGAATGAAATGATCAACATGAAAGTATAATCTTAAAATAATGATGAATTCAGAACCCTGGTTTTTTTAGTATCAGTTCAGGTTTGCATGCTCCAAGTTTTCCACTTGAGCTCAGCATAACATCACTACATATCAAGCAACACATGCTATGAAATTACCCATGAGTACAAACTGAATTCCAGTTTAACATGCAGTTTACATGTGACTACCTGCAAACACACTTCAAACCACAAGAGAGTTATGAGTTGCGCAATGGCACCCGTTGACGGGTGCCATGAAATCTCCCCTGGTGTTACAGCTCTGAAGATGGCGCCATCAAGGAGGCATAGTCCTGTTACATTTAGAGCTACTACTGCGTGGCAGGTACATGCCGTGAGGCTCCCTGCCACACAGCGTCCGCACTCGGTCTTCAGGAGAGACTTGCTGCAGCTGGGTAGAGGACACCATGCCATGGCCCATGCCAACACCCAATGAGCCAGCATTAAGAGCTGTTTCCTCTCACATTTTCTTCATGGAGCACTACAGAAGATGAGAAGCTTCTTCCCGTGACAAGAGGAATTGTTCCTGCCCCTATAGCTTCCTGCGTCTTAGCAAAATTTTAGTCATCAAATGAAGGTTTACCCCGTTGATCTAACATACAGTGCCCTCCCAGATGTTTATGGCCCACTTTATTTGATTTTCAAAGCTCAACGCACAAGGTTGAAGTCATGGAGGGTTGGCAAAATTGTAGAGAATGGCTTCAAAAGAATGAATATATAAAAAATCAAATCTGTCTTCATCACCTTCAAATTTATACTATTTCTTCTAGTAATCTCCCATTTTGATGAAGTTTTAATAGTTTCCCAAAAAAATTAAAAAAATCAGATAATGAATGAAAAATGAAGAAAAAATGACTTTCAGGCCTTTTTATATCAGCTTTGATTGGGTATTCACCAGTCCTAATTTGCACTGGAAGCAACAAAAATATTCATTTCTGATGGTTTTGGCCTCACACTCATGATTGGAAAGTTTTTGGTGTTCATTTTTTTCATTTATTTTCATTTCTTTCACATGCCATACTACCCATTTTGATTTTTATTTATTTTTTTGGAAGATTATTAAAGATTTTGAAACACTGTCAATTGATATGAAAAAACATGTAAATTTTTTGTTGATGCAAATAATTTTTCTTTTGTGATAATCATTCTTTTGAAACCATGCTCTAAGATTTTGCCAACCCACCATGACTTCAAACTTATGTTTTGAGTATTGGGGATCAAATGAAGTTGGCCATAAACATCTGGTAGGGTACTGTACACTGGTCAATCAATCCCAAGGTGGATCTGTTTGGCCGTAAATGTTATATAATTGTCTAGGCTTGAAAATGAAACGGACATCAATCTCAAGTGAGATAAGGTATGAATGTACAGCCAAAAAATATATGTAATATGTTGGGATGGAGGTCAATCTTTTGTGTGGCCGTGCATGACCTGCTCGAAGGCCTCGGCGATGTAAGCGAGCATGTCGCTTGACTGCATGGATCGGCCGAACTTTTGGTAAGCCAACTTGGAGCAGGTCCTTGTGATTTCTGAACCGAGGACGGCGGCAATAATCCACGCTTCGTGCGGTGAGATCGGCTGTTCTTGTGACTTGGGCTTGGTCTCCTGTGGCTGTCTCTCAAAGTAAAGCTTCGCCCACGCGCACTGGATCCGAGTCCGACGCGCGAGAGAAAACCCCGAGGAAAGATTGAGAGATCAATTTTGTAAACAATATTGAGGCATCGATGGGCAAGAATCTCTTACCCATGTTCCCACTAGACCGCTCAGAATATCTCCCTGGCCACCACAGCGTTTGGGAGAGCCTTGGCAGGTCACTTTGGCCACTTCGGCGCCCTCTCGAGCTACCAAATCTGTTGAGCCTTTCTGCAGAATGGTACATCCATTCAGAGCCTTGGAGAGTTCCAATGCCAGCAAGCCATTATCATCCTGCTCTCGTGGCTCTATGGAACACGCCTTCAGCAATCTCTGAAACTCTACGTGATTTGGCGTAAGTATGGCATTGGGATACCCGCGCAGGATGTCACTACATGATGGGAAGAATCAGTTATGGGGTTCAGCTTTCGATGGTCAGCAGATTGTGATGAAATGACACCAGCTGACGGTTTGTTTTGTAATAACCATAAAGCATCTGCATCAAGCACCAGATGGATGTTCTTTTTGATGGCTGTTTTGAGTGTCCATTCAGCCCATTCTTGCATCTCCGGGTCCCTTCCTAAACCAGGCCCGATAACGAGAACATGGAGACGGTCCATGAGCTGATCAAACTCCTTCTGGTGGTGTGCGTATCCCTCAGGATCGCTCGAAGGACTCAAGTAGCTATGGACCATCAGGTCGGGCGAATAGGTCTTGATGACTGTCGCTGCGCTCGGTTCACAAATTACGTGGGAGAGATCCGATCCCTAATCGTCCATCGTCAATCGTAATAATGGGAGATTGTGTCAGGATATCAAGAAGAAAGTACAAAAGTGTTTAAATATACTACTGAGGAGTATGAATGAATGTTTCACCAATCGTAGAGATGCATAGCCAGAGTAGAATGGCGCCCCGGTATAGCTGCGATCCAGGCAGTTACGACGAGAAATTTCAATCACCATCGATTACGGCCCTACAATCCAAGCAGGATATGTAGTAGAATAGAAATCGGACGGGGTACACAAAGTGGACTCACTCTTTAGAGCCACCTACGATCCCAATGCGGCCTTCAGGGGAGCAAGCGAGAAAGAATGTATGATGGATCAGTGTGGAAGAAAGATACGAGTGACGATTGGGAAGATTGCGCAAAGTGCTCACCCGCTTGACCTTTGTGGAGTGAGCCATCCAGGGGCGGGATCATCTGGAATGCCTTCCGGAGCAGCGCGCGGTGGTGGTGCATGGTGGGGTGGTGGTCTATCGGGTGAGTCGCCATGGGACATGCCTTCCGCTCACGAATCACGATCCGGGTCGAGGTGGAACGGGGAAACCGGACAACAAGTGCTGGACGATCAACACAAAAGTTGTAAACATGCAGAAGCGATCGAGACGTGTCAATTCAATGATGTCATATTTCTAGAGCGAGATATAGGTCAAGAAGATGAATTCCAAATTCCCCCAGGGGGTACAAACTATCAAGCTGAGAACTCTACACCCCCGCGACAGTCCGACGTGATTATCCTGGGCGTGAACTCGGGATAATTCACGAGATCGCGCTTGCTGGGCCAGGACCGAAATCAAACGGTCCACAGATTCTCGGGAAGCTCACGAGACCTCCACGAGATTTTCCCCAGGACCTTCATGTCAAAATCTTGTGGAGGGTCCGGCTTGATCTCGGGACTCGGCCGGGAACTTCACTTGATGCTTAACCCGCGACCGGAGAAAATCAAGCTACTCCGGGCATAAAAGAGCGAGCGGGGAATTGAACCCGCGCAGCCCTCACTAGGTCAGCACCAGGGCCAGCCATGACTAACTGTTACGCTACATGTGGCTGTATTGTCTAAGGGGTCCCAAAGGTTATGTACCGATTTTGCTCCTTTGTTTTCACAATAATTTTTAACTTTTTTTTCTAAGTTTTTTTTTTTTTAATTTTTTTTTTTTGTTTCTTAGAAATCAAGGTAGAAACGCATTTCAGAGGTTAAAAACCATACTGAGCTGGTTTCCAGGTGAAGTAAAAAAAAAAAAAAAATCACGTGAAAAACCCGTCGCAAACTTGGCGCTGTGATCAACACGTTAATTGCACGGTGATGTGAAAATTACCAGCCCGTCTCATTCACAATGACGTGAATCCCCCAACTGTTCTCTGGGGTATTTTGACGAGGTGGGTTTCTTCACGGGATTAACACAACCTGGTCCAAAAATCCCGTCAAAACTCCGGGCTTGACACTTGTCTGTGCAATCCCGGAGAAGGCCTGTCAAAAGTTTGTCCGGGGTGTATATAGGAACTAATATCTATATACATATTGGAAATATGGATATACAAGTCGAGTTGACATGTCTACACCGGGGCCCGCGTTTCGCAATGGGAGGACGCACCGCCTGTGCGGCTCACCGACCTGTTCGACCCCCGCAGGCGTTTGCCGTCCCCCCACTGACAAAACGCCGACCTCTCTGACCGGCAGAGTGCATGGCGTCGGTCAGCCGTCATTTAGCAGTCCTCACATCGGCAATCTGCCGGCTGTTCGCCAGCAAAGTAGACTAGTTTCCCCCAGTCTCTTCCTCGTCGCGCAGACGTCCAGAATGTTTTTTTTTGGGCAGGGGAAAACGGGTTTTCCAAACGGTTTTTGTGATTTTCAATTTCATGTTTTGATTTTTTTTGTTTTTCGATTTGATTTGATAAAAAAATCTCAGGGGCAAAAAATCCCCGTGTGCGCGGGTTTGGAGAATAAGCATTTTTGTGGGGTAATCATGGCTTGAAGCCGCTTGACATTATTCATTGAAGTATTCTGTTCAGGGGTAATTACAAATGGCTGGGGTGCATACAAGCAGATCAGGCAAGATGAAAGACGGAAATTTCATTGGGGTATTGTTAAGCATTTGGGTGATACACACCAATTGTTGGGGAGATCGCTAGATATGAAAAAAATGGCTGGGGTTGCCATATAACAAGCAGATCAGGTAAGATGAAAGAGACAATTTTCATCAGGGTATGGTTAAGATTTGGTGGGATTCACGGGTGACCGCGCAAGATATTGGAAAGAGAATGAGAAAAAAAAGTGAGCGGTGGGTACAGGTCAATGTACCGGCAAGCTGCACAAAAGTGCTGGTCCCAATACCACTTCAGAAGAATGGTAGCTAGCGGATGTTTGAATCAGGCCTCAGGGAGTCAGGCCACCATTGCGGCTCGGACTTTGTCATTGGTGGGAACATGAATAATGTTTTTGTTGATGTCGAATATTATTTGAGAGCCGTTAAATGCCTCCTGGTCCTTCTGGACCACTAAGGTGGCAAACCTGGAAGAAATGGACGGGGTCAGCTTGCATTCATGCATGTTCAAACACATGGGCACTAACATGTGTTGAAAAGCACGCGATTGCATTCTGACATCTTGTAAGCGGCGGTCAATCACCTCCCAGGTGGTCAAGGGACTGGCGCGGTTTGGATGGAAAATGTACTTGGCAATGCTGAGTCGTAAGAAAGCAATGCGGATCCTGGCAGTCCCACTGTATGCCAGGTCAATCCCCACATGACCTCGGGGAGTTGCTGCCGCAATCTGGTGGTCAACCTACACCTGCGGAGTTAGCAAGGTAGGAACAAGATTAGTTGAATATCGTTCAATGGGGCCCTCACCTTTATGATCAGATCTCTCAAATGAGGGACGTTCTCCCTGATGCAACGCCTGTTGAGCTCCACGATGTTGGTAAGCAGCTGCATCACATGATCACTGGTCAGAACTCAGGTCATCAGGTGGCTTCTGGGGGTGAGGGGAAAAGACTGATTTTGCACGTACCACAGCGCGAAGGAACCCTTGGTCGTGTTTGAGTAAGACACGCATGATGTTAAGTAACGACAACTGTGTTTGGCTACTCTCCGGGTAGCCTCTTGGTAAAAAATCGCGGGCGAATGGATGCGCTTGAGCATCAATGTGAGTCTGAATATAATGAAAGGAGGTGTTAGGCATTCCACCAATCAGCCAAAAAGGCACTTGAAAGGGGGTCTGACCTGGAGCAAGATCAACGGGGTGCGTAAGATGGGTTGCCCGGCAATGGTGGTGGCAGTCAAATATGAATCCACGTTTCCTGTGGTCAAGATCTCACGTATCTTGGTTCGGCAGAACGTCTTATCGGAATGATTCAATAAGAGGGTTCAGTCTCATCTACATCATCAGAGAGGATGAATAATTCTACTCGCCTTGAAAGTGTTGGAGAACACATGTGCCGCTGGGCCTCCTGGGAGAACGTTTTGGGCAGCAGTGGGCACGTCATGGCCCAAAGCGTGCAGCTGGCGACTGAGTTCAATGAACATGATGATGGCTATGTTCCACTTCTCCGCGTCTCGGGCCTAAATTAATATGGCAAGGTTAGCACAACCAACAGGTTAATATAAGAAGCTTGATTAGATGAACACTTACTGCAAACAAACGCTGTGCAAACTCGACGGTGGTATCTCCCAAGTGTAACAACGCTCGCAGGTGAACAGCCACCTCGGTAGGTGGGATCCTTTGTGGGCTGGTTTCACGCATGAAGTCGCCTATGGGATCGTCAGGGAGCTCGAATTCGTCATTGGTTCTGGGTTCCTTGCGAGGCACTGCACGCTCACGGGCGGTACCTCCTTGGTCACGGGCGGTACATTGATGATCAGGGGCGGTACCTCCGTGGTCAGGGGAGGTACGTCCATGGTCCGGGGCAGTATTTCCATGGTCTGGGGGAGTACCTAATTCGCGCCCAAAATCATTGTCTTGACAAAGACCCGCAAGAGGGCTGGGTGGCGAGGTGCAAAAGTCAGGATGCAAATTACCTGACAACACGGCGGTTAGCACCTGGGTGGCTGCATGAATGCAGAAAAGAACAGCCCACCTTCCATTGATCGGGAGCACAAGGCCAAAAAAAAACTGTCACCATGGCAATCACAAAGCATCAGCCCAACAGCAATAATCCCATGGACTAATGAGCGGAGAAGCAATGAAATAATACAACACCAAAGACCGTTGTGGGATTGACAATGAAGTGGATTGCTAATGAACACTGGCACCGCAATATATGCGCGGAAATGGGAGAACAAATGAAGTGGGTTGGCGACACTGTTTTTGTTGGCAAGGGGAATAATGGGTGTGGGGACAGACAAAGTGAGACCAAGTGCTCTCTTATCAGCATTCTTGACAACCCGTGAGGAGGTGGGGGTCCCTCTTCAACGACTCACACGCTTCTCAATCAGAGATAAAAGGGACCCTTCAGACAAGGTTTTTGGTATCCCCCACCTTGCACATTCCCCCCAACAAGTCATTGATTTCAGCCTGTGCAATTGCAATCCAGTTTCCAAGAAACTTTAACTCGCCCAACCTTGGATTGGGTGTATTTGGCAAAATCACAGCACCATTACTCCCAAACAGCTTGTGCGTGTGTGGAAATCCAATTGCACCAGAACCACTGGTCTCCAGGCGGGGTCATTTCTACCATTTTTTTTTCGCTCAAGCTGGACAGTTCTGGGCCAATTTCCACCAGACAGATCAAGCGGCTCAATTTCTGAAATGAATAATCCCAAAGGTCAGTCAAAAGGTGCCTTATTTCATCAAGGGATGAGAGCAAAACTGATGAAATGAAAGTGCCCAGGTTTTGAAGTCAAAGATGATGGATTTGGCAGAAAGACCTACTTCTGCACAATTTGTAGAACCAAACCAACTGTTGATTACAGGGCCCACTTAGAGTCTGTATCACATGTTCAAAAGGCCTGTGAGCAGGCATCACTCCTCGAGAATTTATCCCAAGCACGTCAAGGCAACATAACTTCCCATGTACATCCAATGTTTTTGGACTCCCTGGCCTTTGTTACTTCTGGCGTGGAAGACCAAATGGGATCAGAAGACGGGTCAGAACCAGAAGACTTGCTGGTGGTAACTTGTCAAGCAAGGTTGACCCTTTTTGATCAGGCAAATGAAGAGGAGGAAGAAGACCTTGGAGCAATTGATTGGGAGAATTTGATTTTTGAGATACATGAAAACATCCACGAGGCTTCTAGTGGACATGGAAATCATGAAGATCAATCATTGGAAAGGGCTCAGCACTCCAAATGGTTTCCTTTTAAATCACAACAAGTGAGTTCATGCTCCACCATGCATGCCAAAATCCTCAAATACCAGTTGAAGCTTCCAAAGAATAACTCATGTTGGATTCTTATTTTCAAATGTCTCCCAGCATCTCTTAGGCTCCTTAATCATTGGATATATGCGCCATATCATGTCTCACGTGGAGTATGGTCAACTGTGGATGCTTCTGTCAGTGGTAAATGTGGACCTCCCACACTGGAATGGATTATGTTCGGGTCGACTCCGCATCCGCCGCTTATTGAAAATAGATATTGACTTTAGAGAGAGTGTCTTGCACAATGAATGTTATGTCATTAACCTGAATCAGATGATCAGCCATGTGAGTCCATCAATCTTCCAAGTCCATGTATGCTCACAGGGATTGACTCAACACGCAGAGAATCTATGAAAGCACTGAAGTCATTGAAAACTTTCAATTTGGACAGGAATTGGCCAACCCATTTGTTCATCCACATCTGGATTTTTATCCTATCTTCAGTGGGGGGAAAAATGTGTTCAAAATGTCTCAAAGCTTCAAGTGGCGTGAAGACCTCAGCCCAGATCTTTGTGTGCAGATGGTGGATTGCAGTAACAAGCACTGGTATATATTTGAGCCTGTTGAGCTCAAGAGCAGACACATTGTGGTCCCACTTTACTTCTTCATGGAGGACAACAAACTTATGGCCCAATGTGTCAAAGCTGACATCCAGATTCAGAGTGAGGCCTCCAGGAAAATCAAAATCTTCATCCCCTCCAAAGTGGCCTTCTCCTCAACTGAGATGAAAAGTGTGGACGTAAGAGACTTCTCTTTGAATTATGCGCAAATCAATTTGAACCAATATGGCAGCTTGGCCCAGGCCTGCAGCTATAAATTGCATGGTAAGCTTCTATTTGCACATCCCCTCATGATTCTTTGGGTGGGAAACACACTTATTTTTGCATATAGAGCATGGCAATTTGACACACATCTTTCCTCTACCAAATCCATGGAGAACCAAGGCCAAAGGAATGATCATACGCCATGTTCCCATAAACTTATACGCCAATGACACATCAGGGAATGTCTCCAAGCAGTTCAACAAGCACATGGTTTATTACTTTACACTCTCTGGATTGCAACCAAGGGTTGCAAACATGGAATACAACTGTCATTTTCTCTGCACATCAAACACTGCTGGAGCCCTGGAGCTTGCAGACCAAATTGTGGATCAGATGAAGTAAGCATCACAATTCCCCAAGAGGTAGATTTTGTTGTCATACTGAAACATTTGGTCACTGTTTCTAGCGAATTGGCCACTGAGGGGGTGGTGGCATATGACACTGGGCTGAAAAAAAATGTTCTTGTGATGAGTGTGGTACTATGCTTTCAAGGTGACTCACCAATGCATGCAGAAATAACCAGAACACCTGTCCCTGGGGTGGCTTTGCATGCATGCCAAATGTGCACCTTGAAGGCTGCCAGTACAAAAGATCGCAAGAGTGCATCATATGTCCGCCAGTTTTTAGGACGCAATGCGCAGGGCTCAGAGGTAGGCCTTTTGACATCATTACCCTTGATTGCATGGGATCTACAAACCCCGGGCTGATTTTTTGAAAACAATGGTTGTCTGTTTTGAAAGGAACCTCAGGTGTTGCAGGATTGGAATTCAATCAAATCCAAATCCAAACTTTTGTGGATTATTGGCAAGGAGCAAACTTCCAAACAATTTGACGACAGCACTGCAGAGCATGGCATTAGGGATCGCATTACCCGTCAACTTGTGGAAAATATTCGTGGCCCAGAAAAAGATGATTGGAAGAAAGAAATTGACAAGCTGGAAAAGGATAATATCAATCAAGAGAAGTTGTTCAACCCGTTTTTGAGACTCAAAGGTATGTCATTAGTTCTAATTTCCCAGAATTGTTCATTTCAGACATGCCTGAGACCCTTCTTTCTAATTTACAGGATTTGATGGTTGCAAAGATACTCCAGTGGAAATTCTTCATGTTTTCTCTCTGGGCGTGATCAAATACATGACAAGAGACTTCATGCAGTCACTTACCACCAAAAAACTGGACCAAATGCGCCATTGGTGGGCTGCAGTCAACCTCAATGGCTTGAACATTCCAACTATCAATCCCAACTACATAATCAAACACTTCAAAAGCCTGGTTGGTAAAGATTTCAAGATGGTTGTCCAGGTTGCTCCTTTTATCTTTTTCAAGTTTATGACACCAGCTCAGAGGGATCACTGGCATTCTCTATGTATCTTATCAACATTGGTGTTCACAAACCACATTGAAGACATGGGGCGCTACTTGGAAGATGTCCGCAAGTGTGTTGATATATTTCTGTATCATACAATCAAGATGTCAGCCAGATGGGTCAACAAACCCAAGTGGCATATGTTGCTCCATTTACCGGAGTCAATTGCACGATTTGGGCCACCCAGTTTATTTGCAACCGAGAAGTTTGAAAGCTTCAATGGGATTATGCGGTTGGCATCTGTTCACTCCAATCGACACAGTCCTGGTCGGGACATTGCCATCAGCTTTGTGAACTTTCAAAGCATCCGTCTCATCTTATCTGAAGCTCAGCTCATCAACCACCAGTCTGGACAAACTTTTCATGCCCAACCAGATGTCACCAACTTGTTCAAGTACAATCATATGATTCAAAAGTCAATGGGGTATGATCCTCATATTCTTCATGAAGATCATTATTATCCAATAGAGATGAGTTCTCACCTGCCTCCAGAAGAAAAAGAAACGCCTCCATCATACTTGATTCAACAGTTCCCTGGCTGGGAAATCAAACAAGTTCATCAGTTGCGGATCAATGCCAAGGATGTTTGCAGAAAGGGCTTCTTTGTTCTGGTGAGTTTGACCTCCTTTTTGTTCCACAAAGAATGTGATTTGTTTGATAACTATCATCTGATGCCTCAAATCCAGGTGGTTACCAAAGGCAACCTAGATGCACGTATCATTGGCTGTGTGGAATCCATATGGAAGGCCAAATCTCACCAAAGAACAAACCTTTACCTCAAAGTAACTTGTTTCAAAATGGGCCACATTCATCCATTCTACAAAATGCACACATTACACAATGAGAACAGGCGGGTTTTGTGTAATGCATCTGTAAGCCTTCAGTTGACCAACATTAAGTCCCTTGATTGAATCAATTGACAAGAAATCTGTTTCTTGATTTAATAAATGACAGGAGGTTGTTGCATGCTTCAATGTGCAACATGATTGCTTTTCAGGGAATTGTGTACCCATCAAGAAGACGCCTCAGCAGATGGTTGTTCAAGAAGGAGCCCAAAGCACCAGATTCATTGAACACAAAGATGATCATACATTCATCTTAAATTCAGCAGCATTGTCATCAATCTCTTGGCGCCGTCAAATTGCTTCTGTGACTCACCATGGTGTCACCAGTAATGAATGGATCAGTGCTATTGAACAAGGCATGCGCAACTGGGGCCAATCTACCCCACAGGCCACATCTCAATCACAAGGAACTGGGCCTACTGCTCCGGTGGCCTCTACCTCTCGACATTGAATTTTGGTTCAGACTCCAATTTTCTCCCAATTATATTTATATTATTGTTGTACTGGGACATCATGCTACTGAAATGTTGCTCTTGGACACTTATCTGACAATTCAGCTGGACTTGTGCTGTCCTGCTTCCATTGGATATTTGAATTTTCCTCCTTACATTTGACATTAGTATTGACATTAGTATTACTGTGCTCATTGGACACTTGCCTCAAATTTCATCCTCAGTCAATGAATATCTGCGCCACAATGGTCATTCATATTGACCTCAGCAGTAGATGCTGCAATTTTGATTTTTGCAACAAAATTCTGGATTCACATAACAGGCTAATGGCCACTGGGAAAGAAGAAAAATGGATACAGGATACATTGGGGTGGAGGGGTCACTAGCAACCTTTTTGTGGCAGACACGCTCATCTCAACAGGATACATTTGGGGGGAGGGGTAGGGGTAACTGGCGACTTTTCTTTGGCAGACACGCTAATTTCAGAGGTATAAAAGTAGTCAAGAAAAAAAAAACAGACTTGTTGACTTGTTGGGTCTTCAGCTTCGGAGTTTAAGAAGAATCCTTGGAGTCTGGGAAGCAGGAGCGTGCGCTGAGATATCGGACGTTGCATTCGTGACCACGTCGAATCTCGATAGCTTCTACTTTTTCTCCCGCAAGATTCTCGAGGTCTTCTTCGATATCATCGATGGTGGCCTCATGAAGCGCTTCCTGCTCAGTCACCCACTTATCGTACCAAATTTCCTCTTGCATTTTGCGACTGAGTAGTTTCTGACGCTCATGGAGCCGGGCAATTGTGGCGATCTCTTCGCGTGCCTCGAATTCGGCGCAAGTGGCCTCCAATAGGAAAAACAAACCCCTCGCAAGGCCTGGGACTGGAGGGGAATGCTTGATTGCTTTGGAAAACTCGGTCATCTTGACCTCCCAACATTGATCCACGGCATCCTTCAACAGGAAAAAGATCTGATTAAAGTAATCAGCTACTTCACCTGACAAGAATGAGAAGAAATGCACCGAACTACATACTGTGGGATCCATTCCCCTTCTTTCCAGGTGAGGGCCCACATCAAGGTGGATGTCTTCTACCGATGTATTGAAGTCCTTTTGGATCTTCTATAAACAGGAAGTAGGATAGTTAGACCATCCTGTGCATTGTACTGTGAAATAACCCCATGGGACTCACCAGCCATACTTTGATCAGCTGCAGGTATTCCGTAAGCATCGCGTCCAGTTGAACCGAAAATAAGCGTGGGTATTAGTGGCGGATGCACCCATACGTTTCGAGGAAAGCGGCTTCCAAGTGGATGTAATCCTTGGAATCCACCAATTCATGGTGCTTCTCGTATAAGCGGCCGACAAATCAAATTAAATCGATGAAGCGATTGTCGGTCCATTCAAAAACTCGCCTGCGCTTGTCTGCCGGTTCGCCCTCACCAGACTCTCAACGACGGGTGGCTGATACGATATCGGCTGGCGGTGCCGCTGAGATGACCTGGATAGATGGGTACCACATCTATTACTTTTTGTGGAAACCAAAAAAGAAAATCAAAAGCAATGAGAGGACTTACGTTGGCCTTTCTGGTTCTTCCATGGAGAGCGGGCACGTCAGCTTCCGCGACTTCAGTGATAGAATCGGAGTCATCGGGGGCCTTGGGTTCCTTGGGTGCCTTGAGTGCCTTGGGTGCCATAATGCGAATTTGATGTTGCGGGTGGCTGGCGGGAATCAGGATCGGACGTCGGCCAAAATGGATGGTCCAACGCAACTCGCATGGGGACTCGAACATTGGGGTCGGCTGGTAGATCGGGGCTCCGGTCGTTTTCGTTGGGGGGGGTTGGCTCGTCTGAGATTGGATTATTGCTGATTGCCGTCCCTCCATCGCTTGTTGTGTCGATGTGGGGACGGCAATCAGCCATAATCCGATCCGACGAGGTGTGCGGGGCGGATCTGCTGCGAGATGCTGCGTGTTGCGGCACCGCGTCGGCTGGTCAGAGGGGATCTTCCTCAACCGGGCCCGTGGTGTACCTTAACATTCCCCCCCATGACAACGAGACCATCCATCTGAGTTGAAATGAAGACTTGGGCTGCCACTAGACTAAAAATGATAAAGAAACGCCTCCATCCCTTTTCATGAAGGGAGAGAAAATAAATGAAAGAAAACAACGCCTCAAATCCCTTTTTTTACGGGGAGAGAATTAAATGAAAGAGAAAATTAAAATGAGAATGAAAGATAATAGGCCGGGTTCTTGATCCTTGAAACGAGGACTTGATCCATTGAAACGAGGGATCTTGATGACTTGTTCAATGCTATGCGGTTGCCGCAACCTTCTCTTTCTGAAACGAGGATAAGAATAGATCCAGGTCGCCGCGGTCCTGATGAAAAACAGGCACAAAAAACCGCCCATGCAATGCTCACTGGAGTGGCAGGGTGAAACTGCGACTCCAGCACGCCCATATCGGAAGTGCATAGTTAAGGAAATTGACTCACTTCACCCTGTTCAGGGTATTACCCAAAAACAGCCCTATTAAACTTCCCCATTAGACACGGTCCCAGAGCCTTGGTGAACACGTCCGCCTTCTGGTCTTCTCCCGCAATCCACTCCAGGGCCATACGCCCTTTCCGGAGAAGTTCATTTGTGAAATGAAACTCGCGGTTGATATTCTTGGCCTTGACGATACTTGCTTTGTTTGTCGCGATTTTCACAGCTGCCCGATTGTCGCAGTACATCATTGGTGTCATCGAGCCGATTAGCCCGCCTAACAGGTCCGCCAGCCAAACCGCCTCCACCGACGCCGCCAACAGGGCGATGTATTCCGCCTGGCACGTCGACCTTGCCGGCGCCACCTGCCACCGTGCCGCCCATGCTATTGGCACCGACCACAACGTAGCCATAAACCTGTGATGCGACCAAGCTCCCTCACCCATCCAGCTGGCATCAACATAAATCTCCAGCGGACGTTCCTGGTTCTTGGGTTCAACTTGAAGTTCAAAATGTTGTGTGCTTCTGACGTACGCCACGAGTTTCTGGACTGCTGACCAGTGTGTTTCATCCGGGTTTAGGGCGAATCTTGCTAGATAATGCGTCGCAAACGAAATGTCCGGCCGCGTCCCCTGAGCTATGTACAGTAGTACCCCAATGAACGATAGGTAGTTCCGATTGGGTGTCATGGAATGGTTTGAGACCAGAGAAGTGTCGGCTAGAGGTACGCTGGATGTCTGGACGGACTCCTCCATGTGCAACAGCTTGCTGATCAATGCCGGCTGCTGCAGAGCATATCCTCCCGTAGTTTTTCTGATCTGAATCCCCACTAACGATGCCAGTTCCTCGTCCCACTTCACTGTGACCATGCCGGACAAAGCCACCTTCAGCTTAGCCATGAGTTCCTCCGAGCTGCCAATCAGCAGCCCATCATCGACATGGATCCACAGGAAGGCGACGTCGGACCCGGCACGGTACACGTAAGTACTCATATCCTCCGCTCCCGACTGAAAACCAACCCCGGCCAAGGCGTTGCGTAGGTGCAACCACCAGCACCAACCTGCTTGCTTTGTCCCATACAGGGCCTTCCGCAGTTTCCAGACCTTCCCTGGGGTGATGGGATGGCCCGGCGGTGGTTGGACCCAGACGTCCTCGTCAATCCTGCTGTGCAGGTAAGCCGTTTTCATGTCAAACGACGCCGTCGGCAAGCCGTTCTTCGCTGCAATGGTCAATGCTGCCCTCAAAGAAGCAAACGTAGGTGTAGGTGCAAACGTATCTTGATAGTTGACGCCTTGCATCTGACGATGTCCGCCAACGATGATTCTCGCCTTCCGCCGGCTGACTTCCCCTGCCATTGTCCGTTTTGTCCCAAGCAACCAGCGCGACTTCAGCAGCTGTTTCCTGTCCTTCGGCGGATCGGCCTCTTCATGAACCTCCAGCTCCCGTAGCGAGTTCATTTCGTCGTCCATGGCCACTTGCCATCCGTCCTTGTCCGGAGATTTGACCGCCTCAGCATACGTAGGAGAATCGGACCCATACGGATCACGACTCTCCAACAGGGCAACAAATGCATCCTGTTCATCGAGCGCGTCCCCGAGCTTGAAATCTCCGAGCGAATAGCATTCAATAGCCGATATAACCGCCTTCGTCTCCTCATCAACCGTCACACCATACACCGGTGCTAGGATCGGGCCCTCCTCAAATCAAACGGATGCAGCAGTGATCACCCTGTTGGTCGATTCATCCCACAGCAACCACCCCTTGGAGTCCGACGAAATCCCAACGTGCCGAAACTTCCCGGCGTACTGCACAACCTGTTTGAGGTGGTTGTGGTCGTAAGCATACGCGACACAACCAAACACCCGTAGCATGTCGAGCGACGGCCAAATGCCTAGGACGGCTTCAAGCGGCGTCAATCCCTTTCCCGCGTGTAGCATCCGATTGAAGATGTACACCGCGTGCTTCACGGCATATGTCCACAGCGTTGGCGGTAGCCCTCTGGTATGGATCAATTCCCGGCACATTTTGGTGAGTGTGCGGTTTGTCCGCTCCACGGCGCCGTTCTGATGGTGCTCATAGGGTGCCAACTTTTCATGGACTATCCCCATTTGGCTGACAAACCCTGCCAGCTCCTTGCTTGTCGCGAACTCAAACGCGTTATCCGCACGGATTCTCTTCACCGCCCACTTTGACAGGTTAATGAACTGACCAAGCCACCGGATCAGCTCCTTCGTGGCCTCTCCTTTCGTCTTCAGCGGAATGGCCAACACCAGACCCGACGCCAAATCCTGCACTGTCAGGATGTACTGGCACCCATTGATTGACGCCGTGTACGGCCCCACAACATCCGCCGCAATCACGTCCCCAGGCTCCTTGCAGATGTCCCGTGACGGAAGCTTGACCGGCGTGTGCGTAGACTTCATCATTGAACACGTATCGCAACACGCTTTCAGGTGGAAAGACTTAAGATCTGGGGGGTCCCGGATGGCGCCGGCCTTGATGGTACAGTGCAACATCCTCAATGAAAAATGACCAATGCGCTCATGTAAGAGGCGTGGCTCCATTGCTATAGCACTAACTGAAGATTTTGGTCGTAGTATCGGGATTAAACAACGATTCTGACATTCAATAGAAGAAAAGGAAACCCCGTCCTGCACCAGCGTGTATTTGTCCCCGTCCCAGTCCACCTTTCCGTCCCTCGCCTTAAACCGTCCCACCAATATAATCGTTCCCTTGATGTTTGGACAATACAGCACATTCGATATCCTGAGCGTCCCGTTTGCCGTGGGGAGTACGATGTCGCCAACCTGCTTCACGGGAAACCGGTCTGTGGAAGCAACGATGAGATTCATGGACGTTGGCCTCAGAGATACGAATAGACTAACGTCATTCGTGACACTGTCGGTGGCTCCGGAATCCAACAACGCCAGATCCTGCTCGTCCACTGGAAATGATCAAAGTGAGTCCCATCCATCCATTCCATCATCGACACACATATTCAACTAAAAGCTTGGCATTTTCACACTCAAGGAATTGGAGGCCGATCTAAGCAAAATCACCGGGTTTCCTGCGATCAGTCTTCAGCCCAATTCCGGTGCTCAGGGCGAGTATGCGGGGCTTTCTGTCATTCGAGCGTACCATCATTCCAGGGGAGACCAGAAGCGGGATGTCTGCTTGGTGCCCGTTAGTGCTGTAAGTCCCCAATTCCCTCACTGAAACAAAGTCTCACAGAGAAGCGAAAGTTTTGTTAACATTGTCTATTCGAGAACAGCATGGGACCAACCCCGCCTCAGCTGTCATGGCAGGCATGAAAGTTATCCCCATCAAGACGATGAAGGACGGCTCGTTGGACTTGGAAGATTTGCAAGCTAAGGCGTCCAAACACCAGAACGAGCTGGCTGCCATCATGATCACATATCCGTCCACTTATGGCGTCTTCGAGTCGCATGTTCAGGAGGTGTGCGATATCACTCATCGGCATGGAGGCCAAGTGTACTTGGATGGTTTGTCCATTTCTATCTGGTAGCATGAGTTGAAAGAGTCTGATTTGGATCCTCCCCCCCCCCCCCCGCTATGAAATGACAGGTGCCAACATGAATGCTCAGATCGGGCTGACGAACCCGGTGAAATGTGGGGCAGATGTGTGCCATCTGAACCTGCACAAGACGTTTGGGATTCCGCACGGAGGAGGGGGACCGGGTGTAGGGCCGATTGGTGTAGCGGCGCACCTGGCAGAGTTCCTACCGACGCACCCGATGATCAATGCGCGGACGGACAAGTACGGGCCGGGGGGGAAGGGTCCACAGGCCATCGAGCCCGTCTCCTCCGCGCCATGGGGCTCCGCTTCCATCCTCACTATCTCCTGGGCTTATATCAAAATGCTCGGCGGATACGGCCTCGCCCTTAGCTCGAAAATCGCACTCCTTAACGCTAACTATCTCGCTCACGCTCTCAAGTCTCACTTCGACGTTAAGTTCAAAAATGAATCCGGCCTCTGCGCTCACGAGTTCTTGTCAGTATTTCTCCCCTCCCCTCATCCGAGTACAATTTCTTTGAAGAGAGTGAATAACGTCTTATGTGTGCTGACGAACCCAATTCTTGGCAACGCACACAGGATTGATTTTTCCGAGTTTGAGAAGAAGCATGGGATCAAGGTGATGGACGTGGCGAAGCGGCTGATAGACTACGGGTTCCACCCGCCGACGTGTTCGTGGCCGATTGCGACGTCGATGCTGATTGAGCCGACGGAGTCGGAGTCTTTGGCGGAGCTGGACCGGTTCGTGGAGGCGCTGGTGGCGATCCGCGGCGAGCTGGAGACGCCGGAGGGCCGCGCGCTTATCAAGGCTGCGCCCTTCGACCTCGACTCGGCCTTCAAACTCGCCGCCAACGCACTCCCCGCTATCCCCCCCTCCGACTCTGTTATCAACACCGCCCAGCTCGTCCAGAACGCCGTCTACCCCGTGCCCTCCCTCAAGTCCCACAAGTTCTGGCCCTCCGTTGCTCGCGTCGACGATACCTATGGTCCGTCCTCTCCTTCCACTTTCTATCCCTGCTTGGTGCTGACCCACGTACTCCTCCTCTTCGCTGCGTCAACAGGCGACATGAACATCTTCTGCACCTGTCCGTCCGTCGAGGAAGTCGCAGGCACTGCTTCGTCCGACAGCAGCTCGGCCTCATCCACCTAACCTAAAAACAATTGCGACCGCGGCGGGCCATGCCGGCTTCCCTCCCCGCCAACTTCCATGCCTGCCCCTCTCTGGTATTCTATTACATGAGCCCCTCCTTGTGTGCTCTCATTCGCGTTTTTTTTTTTGATGTCTTGCCATCAGCTCTAGGCCAAGAATATGGTCTTTCTCGGCTCAGATTGTTCTTGTTGAGATCCACCACGTTGGCCTGTGCTTTCCCGGCCTGCGTCGACGATTGAGATTGCCCACGGCCGGTGGACCGGAGTAGTGCCGGGTGGCACACACTCAACTTCCGGAGTTTGAAGTTTGGGTTGACCAAACGCGGATCGCCAAGCGGGGGTTTTCTCGCTTTGTAGAGAGGACAATCAGCCACCCAGTGCCCCCACTCATAACAGAAGCGGCTTGGGTGCTTATCATTCAGCACCCGGCGTGCCCACACATCGGTCCTCCACATCGCAGAGTTCGGATCGCCGTTCTTTCTCCCTCCTCCCCCTTGCGAGTTTGGCTGGGTGGTATGTCCGGACGGGCCTGCTTGTTGCTGCTGCCCAGCCCGTATTTGCGACCGATAGGCAAACACCGACCCCGTGGCTTGCGTGCCCGATTCGAAACGGCTGGCGAGCTCCAGGATTGACTTGGGGGTGATTGTGGTAGATTTGTCCACAGCCAATCTAGCGTCAAGAGCGTTGGCAATTTCCTGATAGGACGACTGACAGCGCTGGTGGAATATCATTGCCAGAACCAGGTCCTTATGGAAACCCCCGGTGCGCCGCTCAATTTCATCCAGACACGCCTCGACTTCCGAGTACGTAGCATTGAGCTGCCCGGTGGGGTCCACTGCCTCGGTCGCTTTCATCCATTTGGATAAGATGTACGACCAGGACACGGCTTCAAAACGTGCCTGCAGGATGTGGAACGCCACCCGCCCGTGCTTCCCCCTCACTGACGACACCAGGGTGGGGTGAACGCTTTGCTCGATGAGGATGCCGGTGAGTTTGCGTCGGTCGCCGTTGACATCCGGCTCCTCCGACCCATAGTAGTTGGGGACCTCCCATACTTTGGCAACCGTGTGCGAGATGGCCGACCTCCAGTCTGGGAAGTTGCTCCCATCCTCTTTGAGTTTAGGATCAATTGCCCTGCCCAGCTTCTGGTATTTGGACAGCGCCTCCGCCAGTGCGATCGCACGGTCAATGCCTGTCTCCAACGGCTCCCGTTTATCGCGGTTACCGGCAAGTGACCCAAACAGTTGCGCCAGCGTTTCGAGGGTAACAGGTTGGGTGCCGGCTGGATGCGCTCCCGGTGTGTTGTTACCGGAGTGCCCGGTCGATGCCGATTTCTGTTTGTCGGCCATCTTCCTTTCTAGCCTCTTCTGTTGCGAGCGAGGTAACGGAACTGGTGTGTGAAGTGCTTCTGACGGGGGTGGGTTTGGAGGAAGCCCTTCAACCCAAGGTGGTAAAGGCGGTAACGGAGGTGATTCGACGTGGAAGGTTTGCCCGGTTCGAGTGCCGCGAGGTAAGTCCGGGATCTGGAAGTAAGACACGGTGCCCAATGCTCACAAATGTGGCTTGTAGTTCGCCACAACCGCCTCTTTGATGCACACGTAAGGAAGACTCACTTCCTGTTGGCTTTAAGCCCACCGAATGAACTCAAGTCTGCTGGATCGGAACCGTCGAACGTAATATGCGCTAGGTCGGAACTAGCGGCTGGTTGAAGTAACCGGGTCGGAACCGGTGAGTAATTGATAGTGTCAGAGTCAGAATCGACGACACGGGGAGAGAGATGAATAAGATTTGGAAGCTTAAAGAGACAAGGTTACTAAGATTTTCACGATTCTAAGTTTAAGCTCTGCGCAGGCTCATAACCTCTAGAGCGAGATATAGGTCAAGAAGATGAATTCCAAATTCCCCCAGGGGGTACAAACTATCAAGCTGAGAACTATATATAGGAACTAATCTCTATATACATATTGGAAATATGGATATACAAGTCGAGTTCCTTAACAATTTTTGCATGGCGAAGTATCCCCGGCGCGCGGCAGCAGTTGGCTGCGGCCCACTCCCCAGGCGGAGGCCTCCCCCGGGCCCCGTTGTTGGGACATAGGTATGCTTATACCTAGTGCCCAATAGGGGTTGACTGCGGCGCAGTATCACTTGTATATAGACTATATATATTTGTTCTTAGACTCACATATGAATTATATCTTCATCTGTTCGTCCACATCACAACAGGTTATGATCCCTTAAAAATTCTTGCTTACACCTCCGATTTACTATATTCATTATTTTAAACACTATATCGTTCCAACACTTAGATTCTCCAGTAGCAACGTGAAGGTTGCAAGGTACCAACAGGATTGAACCCTTGTCGCGAGTTAGAAAACATTCCATCTCTCGGCACAGACAAGATTCATACCTTTTCCTGGCCAGTTAAGAGTTCATCTTTGTACAGACCGTTTGATGGTCTGGAGTACTTTCCCGCTTCTTTGTTTCTCCTGACATCAGTACGAGGCAATCAAGATGTGCACGGCTGAATTTCTGCTGTACATCGATCCATATTACATCCACTCAACTCTTCTCCAAACTCTCTACCCATCACCCATACCCTCATATCCTTTTCATCTCCATAACTATGACGGGTGAGAATTCCCCACCTCGACCGAACTCTCCTAGTGTCCAGGCCCAGACTGGATTATCCACTCCCAATCTGATCAAAGCCCAACAACAACGCGGCGGCACCGCCCTTCCGTTTCTTACTAGTGGCATCAACCCCTCTACCTCCGAACAATCCGACAATTGGAAAGATAAACATGAAACCCCTCCCCATTCCTCTCCGCAAATCCAACAACTCCCCCCCCAGACTAACTTCACGCAACAACATATTCCCACTCCCGCCGCTTCCGCCTCATCCATTCCACCTCACATGCGTCATCCGCAACCCCCACCCGATATCTCCTTTTCTTCCTCTAATCCTACCATCCAACCACCTCATAACATCTCCCCCATGACCAATATCAATGATCTCCCCGAAATTCCCTGTTTCCGCGTTCCTGCAAACCATCCTATGTTCATTGAGTATTTCAACAAAAACTCCGCACCCAAAACCCCTTCCCCTGAGTCCCATCCCCCTCCACATCAATCCACATATCATCGCCAAGAACAGCTTTACAACGCTGTTGAGGAAAACCAAACCCGCCGTCAAGGTGAAGAAGACCGTAAAAACACGGCAACCACCATTAATGCTGCTGTCAATCAGATAAGAGATTGTGACCGTCTGCTGGCAGATGGGTCCAACTTCCGCAAATGGAACCACCATGTCCGAGAACTAGCACACCAATTTCTCTATGATCCGGATTTCTTCACCAAACGCTGTGTCAACACCCACAGCAAGAAAGTCGGCCAAGCAATCCTCATAAGCTCCGTTGATCCATCCCTGGAAGACGAGATTTCCCTGTTCACCACCTGCGTTGATATCTTCTCCAACATCTCTACCCGCTTCTCCTCCATCTGCCGATCTGCACAGATAGCCCTGTTCATGAAACTTCTGCAACTTGACCCGGACTCCTTCCCTACGGTCTCAGCGTTTGCGACCAAACTCAGAGACACCATTGCGGAATTCAAATCTCTCAACCTCACCATCAACGACGACAGCATCATAGGACTTGTGATGCAGATGAATCTCCGCGACGGCCCAGTGAAAGAGGACTTTGTTAGGAAAGTCAAGCAAAACATTGCACTGACCCACTACACAAGACCCCTTGTTTTGATGATCTCCTCAAGATCCTCTACGTCAGTAAACTCAAAATTTCTCTTTCCAATCCAGAAATTTCAACTCCTTCTATCATTCCGTCCCTGCCTTCCCCACACCATCTTGCTGTTACGATACCAACTCCTGAAACCCCTGAACTTCATGATTCCATTGAGTCGGTCAATGACAGCGCTGCTAAAAGTGGCAACTGTCACATTTGCCGCCAACCAGGCCACTGGTCAGCTGATTGCCCCCATCGCAAGAAGCCTGTCCCGTCTCGTCACCACCAGACAAGCAATCGTAACTCTCAGATTCCCCAGATGCCCCCTAACCTATACAACCAATCCTCTGGGTACCAACCCTACTGCCCTATTGTCGTCTCGCCAAACTTCCTTCCATATGGCGCCCCGTACCCCTACCAATATAATCCCTATTCCCCTCTGACAAACGTTCAACCATCTTCTACCCCTCGCCAACAAATCACATTTACTAAATCTCAGAACCCCAACCAGCAACAATATGAGTTGTACAAACCCGACTACGTCAAAAGACCAAACCCAGTTGCTGCCCGCAACGTAGATGTTGGCACTGTTGAAGATGAGATCGCTGAACTTTAAATCGCCGGCAAAGCTACAGCTGATGCGATCAGCATGGGTACCAAGATTATTTCAGACACGGGGGCATCCAGCCACTTGACGGGCGATAGGTCCGCTCTCGTTGACTTCCAACTCCTAAAGAAGCCTATCCCTCTCAGAGTCGCAACTGACGGTTGCAATGACTTTATTACAGGGACGGGAACAATGATTTTTCCTGGCAAGAATGGAACAACCGTCTCCGTTAAAGGAGTCATGTTCTGTGAGAATGCCCGTTCTACTCTTATCTCTCTTGCCGCCCTGAGGAGGGCAAAACTGATCATTGACTATAACTCCGCCACAGACACTTTTCTCTTCAAGTCTGCATTGGGTGAAATTCTCATTGAAAGTCCGATTGACTCCAAGAAAAGGTCCTGGACCTTTCCTCAACCCATCCGTTGTATGGACCAACAACCACAATCCACTACACATTCTCTACAATCTACATCTCTTCCTGTTTCTTCCGCTTCTTCTGTCTCCGTTTCTCCTTCCTTTTCTTCTGAACCCACTGCTCTGGCGTCTAAACCAAAAATTCACAATGTTTCCTCTGACCCTCTTTTCACATTTCCTGTTTCTAAATATGACTTTGACTGGCATGCGACTGATCTCTCCCAAGATGAAAGGAAACTTCTGTTTTGGCACCGTTTATTTGGCCATGCCGGCCTGCGTTGCATCCGCAAAATGGTCAATCTCAAACTTGGTATTGGACTCCCTGAACAGATCCCTAAAGGGGACATCAAGTGCCCTGTATGCATGATTGCTAAAGGTACAAGAACTAACAACCTTATGCCAACTTATAGGCCAGTGGAGACACTGGGAGTGATTGCTTGCAATTTGATGGGACCTTTTGAGATCCCTACCTTTGACGAAGGGAAGTATGTGTTAACCATCCGTGACTTATCCAGCTCATACAGCAAAGTAAAAATAATGAAAAGCAAGGATGAGACCACAAAACTGCTGATAGATGTTATTAACCGCTTCAAGACAGCTACGGGGAAGAAAGTTAAATGCATCAGGTCGGACAACGGCGGCGAGTTTGAAAGCAAGGCACTCGCGGAGTTCATCACATCCAAAGGCATCAAGACCGAGCGCTTGCTCCCCTATCATCACTATCAGAATGGTGCAATTGAGAGGTACAACAGGTCCGTGGTGGATATGGGCCAGTCGGTACTGACTGACAGCAACCTTCCTCGTGGCTTCTGGGGCTTTGCTTTCCTATGGGCCAACTATACTCTCAATTGTTTACCCAACAAATTAAGTGGTCACAAGACTCCATTTGAAGCCTTCTATGGCTATAAACCCAATACCAATCACCTCAGAGTCTTTGGGAGTCGTGCCTTTATACTGATTCCGCCGGAAAAGAGAAAGAAATTAGACAATCGGGCGGTCAAAGCCCATGTCATTGGCTATATTGAGGGTAGCAAAGGATGGATGTTCTGGATTCCTGCGGAGAACAGGATTGAATGCTCCGCGTGGGCACAATTTGCTGATGATCCTCTTAAGCTAACAACAGGAAAGCAGGCTAAAAACTCAAAGATTGACCCCAACCTATCCAAGTCTGATCAGGACATTGACCCGGCACATCTCCAACCTGGCCCACAAGCCCTCCGGTTTGTCATGGCAATGCAGCTCGGCGATTTCACGGACGAAGTCATAGTCACACAACAGGAGCAACAACAGGATCAACTAGATCGAGTGACCAGCACACCCTCTCCCGTTCCCAAGAAATACAAGGATATCCTCAAGCATCCAGACAAAGAAGAATGGCTGAAGGTGATTCAAGAAGAACTCAAAAACCTATATCGCCACAAGATCTGGACCATCAAACTGGTCCCGCATGGCAAGTGTGTCATGGGCGCACGTTAGGACTTCGTGGAAAAATGGACGGCCGATGGCAAACTCATCAAGCTAAAAGCTTGTTACGTGGCAAAAGGGTACGCACAGATTGCAGGGGTAGAATTCATGGATACTTTTGCCCCAACAGCAACCTTTGTGTCACTGAGACTGCTACTGACAGTGGCAGCCAAGTGTAACTGGCCTGTATATTCCTTTGACTTCGTTGCAGCTTACCTACACTCCCCCATAGACGAGGAAGTGTGGGTCTGACCGCCTGAAGGTCTTGATGTACCAAAGGGCCATGCGTGCAAACTTCAGAAAGCACTCTATGGAACAAAACAAGCCGCTCGATGTTGGTGGAAACACCTTCAAGGTAAACTGAAGGAGCTGGGATACTCACCTAGCCAATTTGACAGCTTACTTTATATACTCAAGCACTTGCCACATCGCGGCGCGATATGGGTCCATGTAGACAATGGTGTTGTCACCAGATCTAGCGACACAATTCTGAAGCAGCTTGAACAGGACCTGAAAGACTGCTTGGAAATCAAATGGCAGGCTGGCGTAGAGACCATAGTAGGCGTGGAAGTCCAACGTAAGGCAGAAGGGTACACACTTCAACAAAAAAATTGATTGAGAAGCTAATGGATGAGCATTGGGACAAGCGGACAGTGGCCAAGACCCCACTGCCGGCAATAACCGGTCGAACACGGCAGTTTGAGCGGTGCTCGAACAGCCGTGTTTGACCGGTGGTCGGACAGGCACTGTCCGACCGAAGCACCTGCCGGCGGGTCGGACAGGCCTGTCCGATCAGTTCCTGGGACCGGTCGGACAGGACCAGCCGGGACCGGTCGGACAAATCTGTCCGACCAGTTGGCTCTTGCTTCGGTCGGACAGTGCCCGTCCGACCACCGGTTGAACACGGCTGTTCGAGCACCGCTTGAACTGCCGTGTTCAACCGGTTAATGCCGGCAGTGCCCCGTTGCCAACTAACTTCTCTGCCTTAACTGACACAACAGGCGCTGGTGACCCATCGAAATCGACGGACTACTTGTCCCTGGTGGGATCACTGAGCTACTTGGCTGTTGGGACACGCCCTGGCATATCTTTTGCAGTCAACTACATGGCCCAATTTAGCTCTAGCCCCACCCCGGAACACTGGAAAGGTCTACAACACATTGTGAACTACATTGCCAACACCCAAGACCGGTACCTTCACATTTGTCCCAAAGATACTGACACACCTTTGAAGTGCTATAGCGATGCAGGGTGGGGGGGCAAATTCCAGCGCTCGTCTTACGGCATATTCATTTCTTTCTATGGGGCCCCTATCTTATGGATCGCGAGAAGACTGCATACGGTTGCAGCGTCCACGTGCCAGGTGGAGTATATGGCTCTCGGAATGGCAACACGGCAATTATTGTGGATACAACAGCTAATTGAGGACATTCTGGGACATCGATTCAAAGGCCAACTACTCTGTGACAATGAGGCGGCCATCAAGGTAGGAAAGGATGACAGTTCAAACAAGAGGACCAGACACACCGAGAGAGAATATTACATTACTAACCAAGCTTTATTTGAGGAGAAAGCCACTTTGGCATGGGTGGCCACTGAGAAACAACTAGCCGATATCCTGACAAAAGCTTTAGCTCCAGAAAAACATGGGCTACTAGCTAAGCAGGTTCAAGGCGAACAATAGCCAACTACGCCTAGTCGACAGGGGGGGTGTTGGGACATAGGTATGCTTATACCTAGTGCCCAATAGGGGTTGACTGCGGCGCAGTATCACTTGTATATAGACTATATATATTTGTTCTTAGACTCACATATGAATTATATCTTCATCTGTTCGTCCACATCACAACACCCGTCACCGCAAGAAAAACTTGAATGCATGTGCGTTGTACATAAAACACACAGTTTTTTTCTTTCAAACGCGTCATCAACTACATAATATAAATATGTAATGAGGAGTGAAGATCCCTTCTTCTAATTGTACGAAGGCTTTTCTGCTCTTGATCTTCTGAGCTGCGATGTCTTGAGCTCCAATCCTATATTCATCGATGCATTTTTCACTCTTTCGATTTGGTCAGATGAC
Organism: Puccinia coronata f. sp. avenae; assembly: GCA_002873125.1. Lineage (NCBI taxonomy): Eukaryota > Fungi > Basidiomycota > Pucciniomycetes > Pucciniales > Pucciniaceae > Puccinia > Puccinia coronata. The sequence continues at coordinate 63,200 of PGCI01000283.1, read as the reverse complement.
CAAATTTGACATGGCAACCACTGCGATAAGGTTTTTGGTCGTTCGACTTGAGCAGCCAGTTCATAACGACCAAGCCAGGGTGCAGTCTGGTGCCCGAGGTAACACTCCAAGCGCAGAGGATGAGATTTTGTATACCTGCCAGGGTCATTATTTCCTTTTCTCGGCAGCTGGGGCTGCCTTTTTTTTTGTACTGGTAACGGTCGTTGGTGATAAGAAGGGCCCATTTAACTTCAAGGCCCTGAAACACTGAGTAAACTTTCATATCTTGTACGCTGTCGCAGTGGCAGTGCCCCACCCTTTAAATTTCTAGCCTGTTCAACTTACCAACACCCACGTCCCACCACTACGGCCATCTTCAAGTCGATCAGCAAGAAATATTCCATCCACTTGGCTCAGATTTCTTTTAGAGAAGTGCAGAAGTGTTGAACAGCACTAGATAGCAAGTTGAACATAGTCAATGGCACTGGATCCCTCATGTCCAAAGTTTCAAGTGTTGGCCGGCCCCTCGGCTGAGGAACTCTCTCCGGTCAACGTCAATGCCGATAAGACCGATCCGTTCAGGATCCATACCGATCTCTTCCAAGGTACATATTTACATACTCACTTCATCTTCAACATGGGCTTCTTGACCATCTCTAACCTGTCCTATCGCTCAATCAACTGTCCTTGCAATTACTCATAATCGTAAATGAATCTCATCAATCAAACGCAACACATCGCTCGCCCTTGTTTACAGGTGCCTTGACTGTTCGGTAAGAGGCCGAAGTCCCGGAAGACGTGGCTTGTCAATTCACATTTTACTCATCTAATTTACATCTGAGATGAGACTTTCAGCACTAATCCGATCGGAATGAGGAGCTCATACTTCCATGATTTGATATCTGCCCAACTCGCATTTTCCAGGATCAAAAACTTCCTCGGGGCCGATGGTCGTCTCTCCCCTGATACCGAAAACAATTATTTTAAAGAGTGGAGTCAGATGACCTGCAGCATACAGATTCAAGGTCAGCAGCTCATCAATCGGCCGATCTGTCTTTTTTTTAAAAAAAAAAAATATCTGTTGATCTTTATTCAAATTCAAATCCAAAACCACCAGCTGAAATTCTTGATTTATTTTTGTATCTCACCTCCTTAGGTCGATTCCTGCAGCCAACTACCGCCGATGACTGCATGTGGGGCAATAGTTTCGACCGGCCGATTCGTGATCGATTGCCTTATGGTACCTCTGTGGCTTTGAAGGCCATGTCTTACATCGATCCATCCCTAGAGGTATGTATGTATGCAATCATAATCTTGAAATTTTTATACAAACCATACTCCGCCTATCACATGATGCCTCATACAAAATATAAATATACTAAATGTTACTTCGACCATAGCATGATATTTATAGTGACAAACCTTGGGCTTGGTAAATTTTCAGTTACCCTCTCAAGAAATGAGAACACATCTTTGACTGAGATCTTGAATAGGTCACCACTTCTGGCGACCATGAACCACGTCCAAACAGGGTGAGTAATTTTTCTTTTTCTTTTTCTTTCGATGTTCCGAAATTCAAGAAATGACTGATGAATGGGTATGGTTTTCCCTGCTTTTCTCCAGAGAATTAGAATCTGATGATGCGCCGTTACCCGATTGGGAGGGGACTCGACCTGTTGAAGACTGCACTAGCATCGTTGGGAATCTAGCAACCATCACATCGAAGCGCGAAAGACGTCGTTTCTTATCGTCGGCTGAGAATCGACAGGCTTTAGTCTTAGGTCCTAGAGTGAATTCCCCATCTATCAATCAACCAATAGCATTTTTTTTTACCTTTCAATCGTGAACTTATCTTTTGCTATTTTTCTCGGCATGTGGTTTCAATAAGGATTTTGTGAGTTTCGCTGTGCTGAATAAGACCTGCAAGAAGTCGACCTGTGCACGCATTCCGAAAAAAGTCACTAACTTATTGATTAAAATCCTTCTTCATCTTCAGATCAACGTTGAGTTTGTCAATGGTTTTGTGGACTATTCTACTCTCAGGCTACAGATACCGATCGTCAAGTTATCATTCAGGTAAATAAAAAATCTGCCTTCACGTCATGTGTGTCTGGCAAGCCAAAATCTCCAAAGTGTTCCTTATGCTTCGTTTGCCTCTTCGGATGGCAGGTTAGACAAGCTCTGGGACGGCCAGCCTATCCGATACGAATGCATTTCCCGGTCAACGCTCAAAACCTATTTCGTAATCGTCGTGCAGATTATCGAATTGCACGGTCGGAGTGTTTCAGGAGACGTAGGAGAGCCCGGTCCTGCCCATAAACGAACATGATGATGCATGACTAAGGTGATCAACCCCCTTGCCATGTCTTGACGATTCCACCTTCTGGCGTGTCGCCTGAGTAGCTAGTTCTTCTTCCCAGCTCCCTCCTGGCTGGGACCCATCGTAGAGATTCTGTACATTCCCCTTTGACTTCTCGAGAAAAGTGTACCCAGGACTATACATACCATTGGGCATTTTTTTTTTCTTAGTTGCCTGCAACTCACTTCATTTTCTTCACCATCAAGTTACTTCACTTTCTTCAACATGTTCTTTGGTGTACCCTTGTACCTGCGTTTGTTACAGAGTCCAAACAAAATTCATTAGAGTATACAACAACTCTCAGAACCATTAGCAATCTTTCTATACTCATTTATTTATAAGTTTTAGCTGGTTTATTGATGATACGATTTTATCCAAGGAAATGTAAATTATGTTTTAGATGCTCACTTGGAATCACGACAGCCAGTGGTAACAGCTCAAGCCTCCGTGGATTGGATTGTCAACTCTCATCGTATCTCCGTTTATTTCCATTACTTGCAGCATGAATGCACAATTCCGGGTTTTAGCTATGAATTGGCTCACTAAGACGGTGTTTTGTTAGGAAGGATAGTTTTTTTGTAAGGATACATCATTCTCAGGATTTTCACTTACTCAAACCCTTCAAGGAACAGTATCACTCTTCCGAACAATACCGGCTGGGATAAATCAATTTCCCTTTGCCCACCATGCCTGGTTTATCTTGAAGATCTGCCGTGCGATGTAAGTTTTGGATCGCCCCCTGCAGAATTGGTTGGATTCTCGGCACTCTTTTCATCTGAACTCGATTTCCCTGAATTTTGATGATTTGTCGGACAAACCTCTACCCGGTGCAGTACAGGACATAAGATAACGACACGAAACGTAAAAGATAAGGCACGTATTTATAATAGCAAGAAATCTCTTCCACTGACGACAACGATTTATCCGGTCGGCCCCAGGAAGTGTTTCGCGCTAAATCTCAAAATTTCCTAAGAGTACAATATGTTCAGCATGAAGCGTAGGCTCAAAAACGTCCCTGTGAAACGTAGCCGGATTATCCAGAAACTGGTAGACCTTGCTCAGCTTCCCAGGGCCACTCTTTCGTGGCAGTGGCAAATACCATCGCACCTTTAACATCAACTACATCGGTCCGTCCATCTGAGGTAATACTTTTAGGATTTAAACCTTCTTTGTAACTTCTTGCTAGATTTTGATGTTGCTGCACCTGGTCATCCTCACAGATTCCATTGAAAACAGACTATAGAATCCCTATCTCCATCGAAACGGCCAAGCGGAAGACTCCATCATCCAGCTATCAGTGTATGATCAAAAAGTATCCGTTTTCATCCAGCTTGATTCTTTTCTCATCTCTTGCCTGATATCACCAAAATTAAAGCAGCCTGCTGATTTTGGTTGGCACGTCCCCAAGGGGTAGAATTAACATTTGAGCTGACTTGATCCTCTCTTCGCATCTTTTCATGTGATTCGACTCGCGAGTGGTTGAATAGCAAGATGAAAATCAACGGAATAACGATGATGACCGTACTTTTCAGTATCTTGGTGATTCCAACAATGCAAGAGCCCATTCATATTGACAGCTGGAATCAAATCTCGGATCTTGTTGACTACGAAATTCCGTTCAACAATGAGAAGTGGGCCGTCGGTGAAGAAAGGCCGGATGAGCATGGGACGAAATGGATCAAATTCCATGTACAAGGGGAACTTCTCCGCTTAGACGTGTACCACGACGAAGACGGTATCATTCACTTGAAAAATTCTTCGTTGGTTCAAGTCAAGTACCACGTCCAAGCATCTAATTCCAACTGGTTACAGCAGGTGATTCCTCCAAACGGGGAGCACACGGTTCATTCCCCAGGTGCCCAGCTCTGGGCCAGAGAAGATTTTCCCGAAGTCACGTTCTTCGTGGCGCCCAAGAATGGTCACCTTTTGGAGAAATTTGGGTTGAGGAAAACATCTTAACCATCATCAAGCGTTCCTACATATTTGAAATATTACATAGACCCCTTGTTTTGGGATTTACTATCCTGACTGATATTTGTACTGTTTGCTGTGATCACATTCTCTGCTATTTCACAACTCACGGCACTCTTGTCCACAGTTATGTCCCTGATTACGGGATATATGAGGTTTCAGATTGCAAACCAATCTATTCCATCCCACATAGCCCATCATTTCACTTCCATTCCAGGGAAGTTTGGGATTACTCTCCAGGGCCATGGCTTATTTTGATCTATGATTTTGTTCAAAGTGAGCTGTGAGTCAATACCATGTCTCTGTAGAAATCTTTGACTATTTACACTGACGGCATAATTGGCTACGTTGTGATGTTCCCAGTGAAGGTGGGATAAAGAAAGTTAAACTTGGTTGCTTCTCAGCCAACAAAAATCCAAGTTACCTGCAAATTATATTTCATAGGTTGAGATCTAACCAACAACAGTGGGCCAATACTTTATGCTACATTATTTTGGTTGTTTTGTAACGTAGTGAAGTTGAACCCAAAAAGTTAAGAAGACCAGGATGAAATTTCTAAACTTTTCCTGGATCCTTATAATACATTTGATCTACTCAATTGTGTAACAGTATCCCTGGGGGGAAGATACCACATCCCAAAGTGTAGTGAGTGACACTCCTATACAGTGAAAGGAATCCTCAGAGTTGAGGCCCTCAAGGGTCTTTCTAATCAGGAAGTTGAAGTTGAACCCCTGTTCACACATTTGAAAAACTAGCCCTATTCACTGTTGCCTCCCAAATGAATTGAACCCATAACCTTTTCCCTCTGGCCTTCTGTGAAATGAAATTTCAGCCATGAATTGGGATAGTGAGCTTCAAAAAATGTTACAAGAGCATGACAAAAGTTCTGACCTTGTCCTTGGTCTTTATGCAACAAATTTTTCAATTTTATGTTGTCAGTGATGGCTAGTCCCCCTACATCACATTTTTAGGGGCACCATTCTGCTAAGAGCTAAAACCAGAACAAGTCAACAGTCACTAGATGACAGATGACATAAGGCCACCTCCAAATATCCTACCCAACAAATCCCCAGATGGTTTCAATTCAGCTCCCTGAAGAGGACAAAGGGGCCATTGTAATCATCTGGTGTTGCAAACATAGAAGAGTCAGAGTTGTGATGTCACCTTAAATTGTGTGATGATTGAATTTTCCTGGTGTAATGGGTTTTCTGTCAGCTTCCCAGTGTTAAGCAGTGCTCCCCTATTTTATGCTATTTCCCACAACTGTCTAAAAATTGCTTGCACATAGCATTACATCCTCTTATGGAGGAAAATCTACTAGAAGCAGCCAAAAAACAGTGTAGCAGCACTAATACATATAACAGTCTGCTAAAAACACAGCATCAGAAGATACAGTCTTTTGAAAAAAACAGCATCAGCAAAAACAGTCTGCTGCAAACACAGCATCAGAAGAAACAGTCTGCTGAAAACACATTGTCCGCAGAAACAGTTTGCTTGAAACACAGCGTCTGCAGAAACCATTTGCTTGAAACACAGTGTCAGCAGGCTGAAAATGTGGGACTGCTGTCTCAACGCTTTCTTTCACAAATGAGTAGGATAGCACAGTGGCTCAGCCATGGTTGTTGCTGTGCTGAAGCTGAAGATCATTTTACGAAATTTCGTTAACAAAGGGAAGAGAGAGAGAATTAAGCTCATAATTAGCACTCTGTCAGTGCTCGGGTACCAGCGCAGGAGTCACCAGTCATCTCGATCAGGACTCAAGGAGCGCATACCGAGTCAACCGTCGACTGGAGCAGGGAGCATGGACTTCCACCGATGGCTGTCTGGCAGGAGGGTTGGATGCTGGAAGGGAGGGGAAGTGAAGTGAAGTGAAAAAAAAAAGAACGTCGGTCCATCCGTCCAAGCAGACTCAGGAACGGACACATACAAATACTAGATTTGATTAGCTTGGCTCTGATTATTATCGGTAATTTTCAATTTCCCTTATATGAGAATAAATGTTTCTTCTCAGCGCAGATATTCATTAATCCAGCCCCACCATACTTGACCCTATTCCGATCCGCTTACTCGGTTGCTGTGGATTCTTGAGCACACGAGTGGATTTATTTTCTTTACCATGAAGCAGCGTGGACCCAGGTTCGATATCTTGGCTGGTCCTTCTCTGGATGAGCTCTCGCGAGTCAACGTCAATGCCGATCGTACTGGCCCAATGTCGATCAAGACGGAAAGCTTTGAAGGTGTGTTGAGCTGTACTTGAATGCTTCATTTGTGGCCAGTTCACGAGAATCGCTTATGTATCTTAACTCTGGCCTTCCCTCCATTTCCAGGTGCCCTGACGGTCAGGTAGGCTGCTTCCAAGCTGAAAGACTCAGCAAGAACTTCTCACGATCAAATAAATATTTAGCTTGAGAAAGGGCTCCCATCTGACTCAGATCTCTTCTTTGTATTCCTTAGGATGAAGGATTTTGCCGATTATAATGGAGATATCTATCGAGACACAGAGACGAATTATTTTGCTAACTGGACGGATGCGACCTGGAGCATTCAAATTCAAGGTCAATGGATTTCTTGATGTATCTCCTCCAGATGACCATGCCTCCATCCGACTGCACCTAGCTGACCAGGTGCTTCTTCATGGCGGAACTCTAGGCCGATTCCTTCGGCCAACGAGTGCTGATGACTGCGTGTTTGGGAACACGTTTGATAAGCCTATCCGAGACCGTTTACCATATGGGACCAGTGCTGCCTTGAAGGCCATCTCTTACATCGATCCCTCCTTGGAGGTCAGCTTGCACCCCTTCTTGTTGATGCAATCGATGGACTAATGGATAATTTCCCTTTCAATCCATTAGAACGATCTCTACGCTGACAAACCATGGGCTTGGTGAGTGGTTCCAATGCTAGTTGGTAATTGTCCGTTTTTAGTGATGCCTTTGTTCTCGTCAGGTCTCCCCTCCTCGCAACCATGAACTACATCCGCACAGAGTCAGTATCCGCCGACTGGATGTTCGGAGCATCAGCTTGAGAAAAGCTCACTCGTACCTTTGAAACCGTTTTGTATGTCTCTGAAGACGCTTAGAAGCTGACGATAGCCCACTGCCTACGTGGCAGGCCGCTACTCGGCCTACCGAAGACTGCAGCAGCCTGCTAGAGGGGAACCCAACAAACATATCCAAGCCCCACCTCCGCAGGAAATTCTTTTCCTCGGCTACAAACCGACAAGCCATCATGCTTGGACCTCGGGTGAATATATCAACATGCTATTCAATACTGAGAAAACGTGCTGAGCTGCTTCGCGTCCTTCCCATCTGTTCCGTGCTTGGCCCGACATAGGATTTTGTAAGTTTACTCCCGGCCATTTTCAGCGTAGTAGATGTTTCACTTATCCATTGATTTTTGATATCTGCGATCTTCAAATTACCCGTTCTTTTTTTAATATCATCAGATTAATGCTGAATTCGCCAACGGATTTATCGATTTCTCTACATTAGCTTTGAAAGTGCCGGTTGTGAATGTTTCTTTCAAGTAAGTATACAGCTTTCATTGAAATTGTGATTATTGCAATAACTCACTGATGAGACAATTTTCCATGTATTAACAGGCTCGACAAACTCTGGGATGGTCAACCGGTCAGATATGTCTGTCAATCCCGCAAGACAGGCGAGACGTACTTTGTGGTGGTCTTCCAAATTTCTGAGCTGGACGCAGAGAATAAATTGGAAGAGGATGACGAAGATGAGGATGCTGAGGTATGCAAGGCAATTGATTACATATCTCGTGGTGAACAAAAGAACAATTCTCTCGTTGTAGGGGTTCTGATTTTGAGACGTTTGTTTCCCTTCCCTCTTTTGCCATTCTCATTATGGCCCCGCTTGGCTCGATGTTTTCAGCAAACGCCGGAACAAAACGAAGTGGCCAGCCGTCGCGCCACCCGGGGAAATTCGGCGGCGATCAGACCGGATGACTTGATTTCGTTGGATGAATGGGGAGTTGATTGAAACCAGTCAACCGTAGCAACAGTACCCGGGCGCGGGTAATATCAATCTTCCTCATCGTCTACGGCTTCACTACCAATGTCCAATCCATCCCCATTTTTATGTTCCACCATAGTTCAAGCGTCACTTTTAAATCATCCATATTGTACACTACAAACATTTGCAATTCTACCCAGAAGGACAATGTGAACTTGGGATGGGCAAAACATATACCCAATTTTACAAAAAATGGTCGGAAGTGAAAAATAAGCTATACTGAGCATGCTCAGCAATTTTTTTTTTTTTTTACAAACTGAGCAGAAATCAATTTTATTCATTCTGGCAACTTTAGGGGATTTTGCTGAGCATGCTCAGTTTTGCTCAATTTTTATCACTGAGCCATTTTGTTGAAAAAATTTAACATTTTGCCTAACCCAAACAGTTGTTTTTTCTTTGGGTAAAATTACAAATGTTTGTAGTGTGTAGTAGGTCTGACGGTAAATTATGAATACGTTGTTTCAATTTCAATCAACTTTTGACATTGGATGAAGTCAATTAGCTCTAAACACGTTGTGAAAGCCTGAAAAAATGCGCACAACGTAGCACAACAATAAAATATTGCATGCCTAACACTGATAACTGAATCAGTATTGTTGGCCCAATATGAACAGGTCTGCCGTAGGAGAGATGGCCTCAAAGTCTTGAATAAATTGGGATACTCTCTGTAGCTCAAGATCTAATTGGTCTGGAGGGGCAGGAGGCCAGGCTAAGGATATTTAGACGCACTGCCTGGTGACTACACCTTATCCCGTGATTTGACGCAGGAAACAAGTGAGAGTCAGACTTACCTCACTTTCCGACAAGCTTTAATAGTGGAGATGACTACATTTAAGAAGTTCCAAAAACAACAAAAGCAACATGGTCACATTAAATTTACAGTGTGCAGGGTGAAAAGGCTCAAGTGAGACGCAAAGGAGCACAATGTAAGCTTGTGAGCTTTTAGTGAGCAGATGTGAGTGTAAGCAAGCAAGCAACAATGGCAGCGGCGACACAAGCAGAAGCAAACCTTTTAGTGAGCAGATGTGAGTGTAAGCAAGCAGGCAACAATGGCGGCGGCGACACGAGCAGAAGCAAACCTAGACAAATGTGAGGTTTGCAAGATGTGAGCAACAAGCGAGTAATAGCGCTAAATGATAATGCTTTATTCCATTTTAATCACACCTTTTAGTGAGCAGATGTGAGTGTAAGCAAGCAGGCAACAATGGCGGCGGTGACACAAGCAGAAGCAAACCTAGAAACATGAGGTGAGAAGAAATGGAAAGTGTTATCAGAGACAAGAGAGAGTGAGTCATGAGAAGATAAAGAAACGGGCCTAGACAAATTTGAGGTTTGCAAGATGTGAGCAACAAGCAAGTAATAGCGCTAAATGATGATCAAGAAAAATAGAAAACAAACGGTTGACTAGATTTTGTACTATGATCATTTAGGTTTGCTACCTTGCTGCGGACTACAACTTTGTTCTTCTACTTAGACTATTTTATGCTAGTAACAAAAGAGAATTGAAATATGCTAATACCCCCCTTAATTCTTTAGCTTTGAAGTTCACGGATTTTCATTTTGAGGAAACTGAGAAAAGCGGAATGTTTAGGATTTGCGAGAGCTTTGGTTAAGCCATTGGCGGGCATGAAAGCTGTTGAGATATAGTTGATCTTGACCCAGTCCTTGTCAACTGCCTTGCAAATGAAATGATATTTGACATCAATGTGCTTGGTACGCTGATTTGCCAAGGGATTTGCTGACAGAGCTAGGGCCGCAAGGTTGTTGGTGAATATGTTAACCGGATAGATGGAGGTACCGGAGATAGATTGCATTAGAGATTGAAGCCAGATAGCTTCCTGGACCCCGTCGTATAACGCACGATGTTCAGCCTTAGTGGTTGAGGAGGAGACTGTAGCTTGCTTCTTTGCTTTCCACAACAGGATGGAATTGCCCCAAGTGACTAGATAACTGGACTAAGAGCAACGAGTTTCAGTGCAGTTGGCCCAGTCTGCATTGGTGTAGATTTGGAATACCCCATCTCCTCCTCCCACATGGATGGAGTAAGTTTTGGTTCCAGAAAGATAACAGAGAAGGTGTTGGAAGGCGCGCCAGTGGACAATTCCGGGCCGTTCTAGGTATTGGGAGAGTTGGCACACCGCAAAGGAAATGTCCGGACAAGTTGAAACCAATAGGTAGTTGAGAGATCCAATTGCTTGGCAATAGCTGACATTGAGATTGGAAAATGCCGCCACCTCTTCATCAGATGCTGGCACAAGACGGGTGCTTGGTACCATTGGGGTGGGGACATTTCAACAATCTTTGAGATTATACTTGGAGAGAACTTTAGCCGCGTATTGCTCTTGAGAGAGTGTGAGGAACTTGTCATGGCAAGTTATCTTCATTCCTAGCAAAGATTCTGCCAGACCGAGGTTGTCCATCAAAAAGCCGGCTGAAACCAGTTTCTTGAATTGATCAACGTCATGGCTGATGATGGCCATACCATCCACATAGACGTGGACAAGACACTCCCACCCGGGGACCTTGGAGATGAACAGACAGGGATCAGCCAGGGAAGCAACAAAGTTGATGGAGGAAAAGAATGAGCTGAGTTCCGTGTACCACACGCAAGGGGCTTGCTTGAGCCCATAGATAGACTTGTTAAGCTTCAGACAGTGCCCTGGTGGAGCATCAAAGCCGGAGGGACAGCGCAAGTAAATTTCTTCCTCAAGTTTTCCATTGAGGAACGTGTTGCAAACGTCCATTTGATGGATATGCATGCCGGCGTTGATACCAACTGTGAGAGCAGTTTTGAGCGCTGCCAATTGACCCGTTGGAGCATAGGTTTCAGTGAAGTCAATTCCTTCTTGCTGGGCGCTGCCTTACGCGCACAAGCAAGCCTTGAACTTCACAAGGTTGCCACTAGCGTCAAACTTCTTGCGGAAGACCCAGATTGTTCCAAGGAGATGGCGATTAGAGGGGGTTGGTACCACTGTCCAGACGCCTAGACAATTCATAGCATCCAGCTCCAGTTTAATGGCTGAGGACCAGTCGGCCGCTTCAGGAGACGCCATTGCTGATTTGTATGTTTTGGGGATGGAGGGGGAATTGGAGGGGGTGACGGCCATTGCAAATAGAGGCTTGAAGTAGGGTTGGGTTGTGAGGAGGGAGTTAGCGTATCTGGCGCGGCGTTTGGAGTCCACGATGTTGGATGTGTTGATGTCTGAGGATATGTTCCTCGAGGCCGGTTGGTCCGCCAGAACCCACGACCAGCTAGGTTTGGGCCGTGCATCTGATGATACTGCGGGCTCCAGGAGTGCTGCGGGCACAGCAGGCGCTTCTGAGCTCCCCTGCGCTACTTCCCCTTGCGATTGCAATTGCTGCGGATTATTTGCCAGAGGCAAAGCCTTCTGGGGTTCCAGAGTAATAGGCGGCACCGGGCAACCAATGTCGTCTGGGTACTTCATGCAGGAAGGGAAAGGGAGGAGAGTAGAAGACCGTCTGAGATGCATCATACAGACGTTTGCGGAGTTCGTCCGTGGGAGATGGAGTGGATTGATTTGAGGAGATGGAATCTTCAAGCGGATCATCCTCATCATTGAAGGGAATAAATTTGGACGTATCAGCAGAGGAACTTGGGGAGATTCCTGGGAAGCACGTGTTGTCAAAGACAACATTGTGGCTGTACTCAAACCAATTCCACGCAGTGAGTATCCTCCAGTTGCGGATACCCTGCCAATACCCAACAAAAATACCTATTTTGGATGTGTTGCCAAACTTCCCCTTGCGCTTCTCCTTAGGAATATTCACATAAGCTCGACAGCCAAAAGACTGGAGTCGTAAGTAGTCCAATGATTTTCCGAACCAGACTTTGTAGGCCGACTTCCACTTCAAACGCTTCATGGGAGTGATGTTCTCGTAGAAGGCAGCTGTTATGACTGCTTCTCCCCATAGTGATGATGGGAGATTGGCTTGCTTGAGGAGTGACCTGGCTTTCTTGCTTGTCATACAATTTCCCCTTTCAGCAATTGAATTCTTCTGCGGAGTGTATGGAGCGGTGACGTGGTGAATAATCCCATGCTTGGCGTAGAACTTTTCAAACTTGCAGGCGGAACAGAATTCACCTCCCCCGTTGGTCACAACATTTTTGATTTTAGATGAATGAACATTTTGGACTTCATTGCAATACAATTTAAATTTTTCAAACGCTTGAAATTTGCGTGATAAGATGAAAACATGTTTAAACAAGGAGAAAGCATCTGTTATTTTAAATTAGTATTGCCCTCCTCCTGTTGACTGAGGAGTGATCTTGCCGCTGAGATCCATGTAGATGAAATTGAGTGGGCTCTTGGCGTCTGGAAGCGTGCTTGAGAAAGGTAGCTAGCTGTTGCGATTTCAACAGTCAAGTACATGACTCGCATGTCATTGTGTTGTAGTCGGCTCCAAATATTAATTTGAGCGCTTCTCCACTTGGGTGACCTGCCCGTCTGTGGAGTTTGGCGGCGTCAGCCTGAGAAGCCTTGAAAGAGGAGGATAACGGAGACTGACCTTGAGAATTCAAGACAGTGCCATGAATTGTGAAGACCTTGCCTTGCAATTTGCCGTCAAATAAGGTGGTGGCCAAAGTGGGATCCTTGATTGCAAACTTGTTGTTGCTCAAGCAAACAAGCGCGCAATCTTTGATGTACAATTGCCCAAAGCTGATTAGTGGATGAGAAAGACTGGGGACGTGAACAGCTTTGAAGGCGTGAACACCCCCGTGATTGTTTCTGACGTGGACGTAGCCAGAGCCAATGATTGGTACAGTTTGGCCATCTGCAATTTTGACCAGAGATTTGATTGTCTTGTATGACAAAAAGCAAGCTTGGTTGGGAAACATATGGTCTGAACAGCCACTGTCCAGTAAGATAGGGCCTTGGTTTGCTTGTTGCGTATGGAGTGCTCTCCCCATTGCGTAAAACGCCAGAGGATGACTGACGACGCTCAAATTGTTGTCATCCAAGTTGCTCTCAGGTTCTGATTTGCCCGGAGAATTTGAGGAGGCTGCCTTAGCAATGGATTTGGCTTTTCCCCGCTTTTTTTGCTTTGTCTTCTTCCTTGATATGAGGATACAGTTTGTAGCAACAATTGTTCTTGTGTCTTGCTTTAGGATTGTGCTTGCCGCCTGAGCACTTGTTTGATGAGTTGCCTGTTTGACCTCTTGCTTTATGGGCGCTCTCAATTTTCACCGTAATTTCCTTGGAGTCTAAATATTTTGCCTCTAGATGGTCGCAGATAGTTTTAAGAGAGAGGGGTTGCTTGGTGAAGATGATCTCTTTTGTATGATCATATGATGAGGGCAACAGGCTGACAATGTGCTTGGCAAGAAGAGTTTCATTCACATCCGGCTGAGATGCTGTGGGTGTGCCAATTTGGAGGCCAACTGCTTGCATGTTGGCTACACTGTTATTGACTTGAGTGAGGAAGTCGCAAAGATTGGATTGGAAGCTGATCTTCAAAATTTTTTGATAGTGTTAAACTTTTTGCAAGCTAGACTGGAGAAGGAGGATTTTTTGAGGGAAGAGGGGCCAAAGAGGTGAGGAGCTGATGTGGGACTGGCTCACAGAAAGAGAGGGAAAGAACAAATGATTTTATTCCGTTGAGCTAGGCTGGTTTAAATGGGCAAGATACAAGGATGAAAATGTGGTTGAGAAGAGATGAATGAAAACAAGCATATTGAATAAAATCTGAGAGGAAGAAACATGGGACCTTGGAAGAAACAAACCAGACAGGACTTATCAGTCTCTTTTAGTCAAACCAGATGAATTAATCAAGGAAAACAAGCTATAATCCACAGATACGCAGAGTTGTTAATTCTAAGTAATCAGACTTTAGTAAAATCAATCAGTAAATCAAGAAAGAGAAGAATTCACCGTAGAGACATGAGTAGTTGAGAGAGCTAGTTACTTAGGGTTCATATTTGACTCAAAAGGAAGCTTATAACAACTGAAAACAGGCTACTTGGTAGATATAATCTAGTCTGAGTTATGATGACTTGAAAGGGGAAGGGAGAAGCTTTAGGGAGGAGTAGAAAATAAGAGATGAAAACTCAACAGATAGACTTTTGCTTGGTTTTGAGACAAGTTAGAATCAAAATGCTTGCTCAAAGCATCCCAAATGAGTTGAGGTTCTCTTTGATTTTTGTCTGTTATGAATCAAGAGGTATTATCCTTGCTCAAGTGACGTCCAACAACTCCGGCCGCTGAGACCTTCTTGTCCATCCAGGCTTCACGCTGGGCCTTGTCCTTGGCATTGGCAGCTTTGTTGGTTAACAGATAGCCGTCCAGGTTTTTCTCCATGCAATAAGAGAGGATCTGAGATTTCCAGTAACAATAGTTTTCATCCTTGAGGATAGGAAGCTTCAAAGAGTTGTCAGACATGGCTGGCCAAAGTAATGGCAAGTTGATGTATATAAAACAAAATTCCCAGAGCTTTAAGTGTAATCTGGGCTCATAACCTGTAAGCTTGTGAGCTTTTGGTGAGCAGATGTAAGTTTAAGCAAGCAGGCAAAAGTGGCGGCAGCAACACAAGCAGAAGCAAATCTTTTAGTGAACAGATGTGAGTGTATTAATCAAGCAGGCAACAATGGCGGCGGCAACACAAGCAGAAGAAAACCTAGACAAATGTGAGGTTTGCAAGATGTGAGCAACAAGCAAGTAATAGCGCTAAATGATGATGCTTTATTCCATTTTAATCCTACCTTTTAGTGAGCAGATGTGAGTGTAAGCAAGCAGGCAACAATTAATGCGGCGACACAAGCAGAAGCAAACCTAGAAACATGAGGTGAGAAGAAATGGAAAGTGTTATCAGAGATGAGAGAGAGTGAGTCAGAACTCTGTAGAAAAGAAAAGTTACGTCAGACAAACATAAAGGATGAGGTCATGTGTGACAAATACACTTACATTCTTGAGGCTCTGAGTATTCACTCTGTCTACATCCACCAATACCACAGTCATGCGGCGGTGCCTCATTTGGGCCATGGTGATTAGAGGCAGGGTCGGACTTGGGTCCCTTCAAGCTAGCAGAGCTAACTCCGCCTGCATTACGCGCCAAGATGCTGTGGGAGCCACCGGAGCTAAGATAGCTACCTTGCAAACATGGTTCAAGAGATTTGCTTGTGCTGACGGGGGCTGGTAAGGCAAGCATTCTCTGCAGGAGTAAGAGGGACATGAGGCTGGCTAGAAAGAATTGCATATTGGCGAGTCAATTTCATTTCTCAAAAGGTATTTGTGTACCGATGGGGAAAACCTTGGGTGAAGTTTGAACTGGTGAGCCGAGGCCAGTGGACAGAGTGGAAGAAGGGGTGAGCAACGGTTAGGAGGGAAGACACCAGAGTCCAAAGAGCTCCTTTTATGCTCCCAAAGAACCACAATTGCCTGTTTGTAGAGCTGGTTGATTGTTCTTCAACTCACAGCCGCCATCACGAGCTTGAGAACCTTTGAGAACTCTCCATAGAGCTATAGATAGGGTTGACGGCGCCACTTTTGGGAAAGTGCGCGCCTCCGGGCGCCTACTTGGCCCCTCCGGGGGCGCGCCAATGGCTGGCGCGGTGAGCGCGCGCCCCGGCGCAGTATCTAAGGCCCCAAAAGGGGCTATAGGGGGTTAATTCACTTTTTACTTTTTTTCTTTGTGAGATTTGTTGGTGAAAATGGGTACCCCATTGGGGAGCCCAAGTTTGGTCCCCTATTTACCGGGGATTCCCCTGTCAGATTGACTCCCCAAACGGGTATCCCCGGCCGGGGAGCACTTTTTGCGGGGGTGCGCGCCCCTCTGGTTTTTTCAGGAAAGGTGCGCACCGGGGGCGCGGGTGCGAGGCGCGCGCACATTGGCGCGCCCCAGCGGGTGGCGCCGTCAACCCTAGCTAGGGTTGCAGGCGCCAGGGCGCGCACCTGGCGCCCCCCAATTTTCCAAAATAGGGGGGGCGCGCACCTGACCAACAAAAAGAGAAAACAGAAAAGAAACTACTTTTTCATCAATATACACCGTCTCAAGGCTAGTCCCCGGACGGGTAAATCGGGGAAACCCCGGGGGTCGTCCCCCGCCCCCTAGTTTTTTACCTTAATTTTACAAATTGTTGTTGTTACAAAAAAAACAACGTTTACAAAAAGAAAATGGAGGCGCCTGGCGCCCTGGGGCGCCGGGTTTGAGGCCGACAGGCTGGCGCCCGTGGGGGCGCCCTTTTTCAAACATGGCGATTGCAACCCTAACCCTAGCTATAGAGCTGGTTCATGTCGGCTTTATAATATGTACATACAAGGCCGTGGAAAGACACGCGATTGCCATGGTGCTGCTCCATGGTAATGTTAGAAGCTCGTTGATTATTTTTCTCAAGTCCACTGCCGCGTAACGACCTTGAGGACTCCCATATTAATACGACATTTGGATATTAGGCACCTGAGAGTCATTCCTGCGCCCACAGGATCTTCTTTGCAAGGTCATTTTGGGGGGGATCCCGTCCCGCTGAGTTCGCCGAATCGCTACCAGAATCCAAGAATCTCCGCCTCAAATGCTCTGTTCCTGCTCTGAAATTCTATCTCATCCGCAGTACACCACGGGCTGGTGTTTCACAACTCGCACCTGCCCTCCAGACGCTTTTAAGAAGAAAGCGTCTGAGGGACGGTCGCCTCGGTCTCTAGGACATAACGGTCTCAAGGCGGTCCCGAAGACGCTTGGAATGCGTCCTTAGGACCATTTATTGCGATAGTGTCCTGGGGACAACTTTGGTTGACGACAGTAATCACAGATAACTGATTCATTTTTTTCGGCGCGATATAGAAAGATCTGCAATAGGAGGGATTCCCTCAAAGTCTCGGATAAATCGGGCGAGTCTCTGTAGCCCAAGATCTAATTGGTCTGGAGGGACAGCGAATGTCAACCTGAAGAAGCCAGGCTTAGGATAGTTATAAGCACTTCCTGGCGACTGTATCCAATGATTTAACGCAAGAAAGAATAGGAAGAAAATGTCAGTCCTAAGAGTTTCATTCAAAAAAGCTTTGTAAAGAGATTGAAGAAGCAAGTGGGATCGGGCTCACGATATAGATTTTGTACTCCTTCAAAAGTCTCGTAAGTAATTTTTCTTCTTCGGCCTGTGAACCTTCTTTGTCCGAGCCTTCTTCTTTATTGATTGGGTTTGATGCTCCGCTTAAATATTTCGACATATCTATCATCTTTGGTATCATGATTTCCCAAAATTAGTCACCCTTTCGTTTGCTTCACATGTTAGATTGTTGTTTCATTATGTAACATAAATATGATTCATTTGGGAGTATAATCTGGGAAAACCTTACTAAGAAAAATCCTGCATTTGCCGGTGTGTTATGGCTTATGCCTAAACTTTTGAGCTTCTCAACGACTCGCTGATGTGCATTCAACAATCTCTTTTTCTACGTTGAAGTGATTCCGTTGTTTTTTGGAGGGGTGAGGCATGATAAAGCCAATGTCATGGTTGACAAGACGATTTTTTTTTTGAATGGGTAGATCGTAAAGTTGTCGGAATGATTCAAAAGCGGGCGTGAGTGATTTCCTTGGGAGAGAATTCGAGATTAAAATAAAACATCCATACGTTTTCGAGAACGTAAGAATCTAGAAATTCGGGGTGCTGGTCATTTTGCGTGTTTAGGATCACCTGCGAGAAGCAGAATTCGCTCAGGGAGGAGACTTGGACGTGGTTTAGATTCAAGTCGATTATGAGTTTCAGCAAGTCGGGATTGTGTTGACTTATTAAAACTCCTGCTCTATAAAACAAGAATGATTTTAGAATTAGCTATGGCTGAAAGTCTGTTTCTTTTCTCGTGGGGATTGCGGTCCACATCATTTAGCCCATGGTTCCTTAGGCTCCATTAATTATCTGCCAGCTGGTATACTTTTTCTTATAGAAAGGGGGAGATGAAGGATGAGAAGACCTGCGATACTGACCGTAAACCACAACAACCGAAGTCTGTGTTGTGTTGGATAAGATTTGAAATAGATTTTTTTTTGAGAAAAGCCGGGGAGAAAGAAAATCAAGAGGCGGAGAATTGGTTTCAGTTAGACCCAAAGCCAAGCAGGATAGAAGTTCATTATGACTATGACACCGGCCTTTACTGATACCGTATACTAATGAACCACGCAGACCAAAAGAGGTGATGTTGTAAGTATATCAATTGAAATCTGGGAGCATCAACTGAAGAAATCAGACCCAGTCACCCACAAACGTGAAGTCTGCTAGGATCAAAACAGAACCGATGATGATCCAATGATAAAGCGGAAGTGAATTTGCTGGGAGCTGCTTTCAGACCGTCCTCATCAACACTTGGAGGGCCTTCTTCAAATACTGACAAGGCGTAAATCTCGTCGACTACACTATCTAGCCGTAATAACAAGAATAAAACCCAGGTGTTAAACTCAAGAGCGTCAAGTCAGGTTTTACCACTTTGGAAAAATCGCAGGTTTATTTTTCGGAAACTTGATTGTCCATTATGCACTGACAGATGCAGATCATGAGCTTCACAAAATCCCATGTATGCTGCCAATACTTCTTCCTGAACGTAATACCCTATCAGATATAAGAGAACGAAAACCCGGCCTTTGAGCATTCTTCTCACGGAAACCGGCCAGCTAAATAAGCAATCATCTTTCGGTGCTTACCCATTGGGTTATGAGGGTTGCATAGTATGACAGATGTTATCTTGTGGGGCTGTCCCTTATAATCCTGGTACGCTTTATTTAACGAATTTGAAACCGAACCAGAATCTAAAGGCTTTTGAAGATCCAGGTGAAATATTAGTCGATACGCATCCTTTATAGAGAACCCTTTGCTCCAACAGGGCAAGATGCTAGTGATTTGTGCGAACATTTTCGATATCGAAACCGAGCAAGTGGACACCCTGCTTGATCAGATGGTTGAAGCCTGAATAGTACGGCTAAAGGATGGGCGTTAACTTGACAATTCCTTCAGGATCTTGAATCCACCGGAGTCTGGGGCTGAGGGTGACTTCACCTTTGAAATCAACACTCCCTCTCCTTCATCACATATCACATACATCAATTGGGAGATGGCAGCAGTCACCCCTGAGGCGCAGAGGATGTGCTCCGGTCTGATCACAAGAATAGATCCGCTCAACATATTATTTGAATCGAACAAGGTAAGTATCAAAGACAAGGAGCAATGGAAATATCACACTCACGCGACAGGTAAGGCTGTATTGAAATATTGGTTCAAAATGCGACACATCGCTTCCTTGAATGGACGTGAACCGCCTAGAGATTGGTAGTTTAGAAGTTGGGGTTCTAAACGCGAAAACTTTCCTTTTAATCTCTACATTGGTTTTCGTGAGGGAGGAAAGCAATCAAGGTAGTTAGTTGGATATCTTGGCTGTTCTGATAAAGATGATTGATGTCCAATTCTATCGGCAGCAAAAAGATGGGGAAAAACATAACCATGGCTCACTTTGACCATGACATCTTGCATTAATGAGTTTTCCGCTACTCCCAGATTAATCACCCCTGTGTCCCGCAAAAAGAAAAGCTTGACACAGAGTCAGCTTCTTGAGAACACATCCAATCGACTCAAAAAGAGCTGATCATTGATAGGAAGAAAAAAAAAGGAAATAAGAAGTGAACCATTAGGATTTTGATCAGCAGAGTATATGTCCTTCCAAGCATCCGCGGTCGCCTTTGCGATAGCGTTCGTCTTCCCCGTTAGTTGCTGAGTTGATCGACGACTGAGGTTGGATGGCTTCATGGGAAGACTCTGTTGGGTTCCCTATCACCTTCTTGGACGGGGATGAGAAGTTGATTCGGCCGCTGAGATAGTTATAGACTGCTATCTTCAATGTGCTCACACGCATCTGCCACTCTATGGGCCTTGCAAATACATTTCAAACCAAGAAGATTGCCCTCTATTGCCCTCAATCGAGCCCCTACGTACATATTGAGTTTGAAGGTTTGCAAAAGTGTTTGCGTGAGCAGTTTTAACGCTCTTGAAGTCTGGGCCCTGCACCGTCTGCTTGAGACTTGAGTGTTGCCATTTCTGTGGCGATGTTGCAATCACCTTAGCCATGTAGGCTACTTGTTAAAGCGCTTGAAGTTGCACCCGAAGAGCGAGGGGAAAAAAAAGAAGCAGTATCGACATGCTCTCCTTGAGGCCGAGGGCCACCTAGCCCTCAAGTTCTATCCCTGCTTTGGCGCTGTCCCAGCATCCCCTCCCGCAGGGATCGAGAGATTTGCACATATTTATGTATTGGCTGTGGCACTGTTCATTCTTGAAACTTTCGACCGCGTAAATATTCTGAAATTGTCCGCCATAAGCGCCTCGCCAAAAGCTCCACAACATGATTCACTCTGGCCACCACTCGCGACTCCAAGCGGATGTGCATCATGGTGTTATTGAAACGTTCAACGTACAAAAATGCCGCCTAAAAGCAGACTCCTTGAAATTTCCACTTTCTTCTGCTGCAACAAGCTGCCATTTATTGGGAAATTGGGACCTCATTCTACCTTCAATGCCTTGGATTATGGAAATTATGAAAGATCCCCCAGGCAGCATTGCTGCCTGCGGAAGTGTCATTTTCCTACTTCCTCTCCTTCCAACCTGCTTCTTAGATTTTCTATAATGTGAAGTCCAACCATGGATCCAATTCCCAGCATTCAAGATCCCAGCCAAACTATTTCCAGAGCATATTTAGAGGTCTGGGTCATAAGCACTCGCATGACTGAGCTGGGTGTAAATGGGAGAGGCTGTGGGCAATTCCAAGAAGGTGGGAATAGGCCTCTGATGATACTGAGTCAGAGCTCTTTTGTTTTTTCTAGGTTTTGACGTAAGATTTCACTGTCAGAATTTGCATCCACTGTGGCTTTCTCTGATCACGCTCTCTTTTTCATTCATCTATCAGCATTTCATTGATCATCATGAGTTTCAGATTGAAGGAATTTTTCAAGGTCGGCAAGCACAAATACAATTACGAGTCGCAATCAAAAAGAGATCATTCCAAGTAATAAGAGAATTTTTCAAGTCATTGGGTGAGGAGGAAGAATTTGGTATCAAAGGGATGATATACAGAATAACAAGCAGTAGATTAGATTCAAAACGGTGTCTCATTTTATTGATTGCTTGAATGATTGGTCCAGTAGGATCGTATTCGTCACGTTTAGCAGATTGTTCGATGGATTCAACAACACGGGATAATTCATCCCTGATGTCTCCAGCCGAATACCTTAAAGCTTGTAATTGACAAGAATTCATATCAGTAAATGGTTTTATTGGTATTTTATTCAATCCGTCTCTAGCTAGTTTGTTGAAGAATAATCTAGATAATTTGATGATAGGTATCGACAATTGAGCGAGTGGAATAAGACGTTTGTTTGAACTTGCAAGGTCGTCAGAGGATTTGCCATCATCTTCCGGTTCTAGATAGTTAATTCTTTGGTTGATGAGTTGAGTTAATCTAGTGATTTTGTTGTCACAAATCGTTAAAGTTGCACCCCACTCGTCTCGAATATTAATAAATTCGTGACTGGTCAACCATTTCATTATACGATCAATTTCTTCTGTTGCTGCAGTTGTTCGTTGTACAATTTCGTCTGTATGATTGGTTGTACGAATTGGAGTAGCTTTTGTTGATTTTTTGAATTTTATCATCATATTAGTCCTAGCGCCAGACTCAAAGATCGCAAGTAATTTCAGATCCAAACGTTCAAGATCAAATAATACTTCATGACGCTTGAATTCTTTCGAGTTTTTTAAATGCTTGTCGTCTGTTCGAAATAGTGAGTCACGATCGGTTTGAATATCAGCAGCTATCGATAACATTCGATCGAAAGTTTGATCTAGTCCGGATTGAATTGCTATTATATTTCCAAGTAGTGAACCATTCATATCGTCTTGTAATTCAGATGAGTTTAGCAATGTGGGTAGAGTGTTGATTTGTTGTCGCAGTAGAGGTAGAGTACTGAATTGTAACTCGTTGAGGGCTTTATCCCAAGTTTCTGGATTAGCATCAACCGAGACATCATGGTCGGGCTTGTTTGCTAAATTTTGAAAATTTTGAGAAATTAAACCTGTTGAATTGAGCAAGTTTTTCGAAATGGCTGATCAGCTCCTTTCATTTTTGTGATAGAAAGTTGAAAGTTGTGTGTATTAAACATACCAATCTGTTGACGAATGGACTTGGGAATCGACTGGGTTGATTTAGTTGAATGGGATCGAGCGGCAGTCGATTTTCTGGTTGATTTGGTCATCTTGATGTAGTTGATACTGAAGTGATGTTGGGTCGAGTCAAGAGACGGCGACGTGTGGAGTAGAATACAGCAAAGTGCGAACTTGGCTTGAAGGGCCCGGACGAGCAGCGGGGCAGACTGACAGTGAGTTGGACGTGTTAAGTTGATCGGGAAAGTGAACAAAAACTATTTATTTATTTATGTAGCAGCAGAGTTTCCGGGTTGCTTGCAGCTTCAGACCCGAGTCCCGAGTCCCGAGCCATGCCGAAGCCGAAGCATCCAAAGAAATCAGCCGGCGCTTCGGCAGGAGGGGCTTACGACGCGGACAGACTGCGCGACTCCATCTCGATGAACATGCAGGACGACTGTCTCGACGTAACCCATCCTCTCATGATTCTTCCCTTCAGAGTCCATGTTCCGACTCAGCAGCCGCCGGTCCCTCCTCCTCGAGCAACAGGAGATCTCTCGCCGCCAATCAATGCGAATCAACCGGCCCCATCGTCGCCAAAGAATTCCCATCAGTTTTTCATCCTCTTCCGTCCATGAACCCATGGATGAAGACAATGATCGACAGGCAGCTCCACGGGGCAATGCATCCGTCGGCGGCGTCGTCAAACTGAAGGCAATCAAGAATTCGAAGTTGTAGGAGGTTGGCTGAGAAATATCAGTCGAGTACTAAAAACACAGCAGCGGATGATATACCAACTTGCGGGAACGTTTCTCATCTCTTTTGTTTTTGTAACCTCTTGCGCCGCTTTCTCACATATATTCATCTACTAGCATTGCATTGATCACCGTGAGTTTCGGATTGAGGGAGCTGTTCAAGTGAAAGTAGAACAAATACAGTTACGAGTGGCAGTTAAAAAGAGATCATTCCAAGTAACGAAATAATTTTGCAATTCATTGTGTGAAGAGACAAGATCTGGTATCAAAGGGATGATGTAAAGGATGACAAGCAGTAGATTAGAATCAAAACGGTGTGTAATTTCATCGATTGGTTTCATGATTGATTTAGTAAGAGCGTATCCGTTGCGTTCGTCAGATTTTTCAATGGATTCAACAACACGGGATAAGTCCCGACTGATGTATCCAGCTGATTCGCTTAATGTTTTCAATTGATGAGAATTCATATCGGTATATGGTTTTAGCGGTATTTTGCTCAACCCGGCTCTAGCTAGTTTTTTAAAGAACAATCTAGATAATTTGAGGACAGGTATGAACGATCGAGCGAGTTGAATAGTAAGTTTCTTGGGACTTGCAACGTCGTCCGAGGATTCGCCATCATCTTGTGGTTCTAGATGGTTAATCGTTCGATTGATGAGTTGAGTTAATCTATTTATTTTGTCGTCATAATCAGGTAATTTTGGACCCCACTCCTCTTGAATGGTGATAAATTCGTGACTAGTCAAGCATTTCATTGTATGATCAATTTCTTCTGTTGCTGCAGTTGTACTGTCTATGATGTTGTCTGTAGGATTGATTGTAAAAATTGGATGTGGATGACTTGAAGCTTTAGTTGATTTTGTGAATTTTCTCATAATATTAGCGCCAGAGCAAAATACCAAAGTTAATTGATCTCCCAAAGATTCAAGATGGAACGATACTGCTTCACGGTTGAATTCTTTCAATTCTTTCAAATGCTTGTCGTCTGCTTGAGGTGGTAATGCGCGTCGTTCATATCGAAAAATAGCAGCTGTCAAAGAAATCCGATCGACAGTTTGATATAGTCCGGATTGAATTTCTGCTATTCTTTTAAGTAGTGAATCATTCATATTGTCTTGTAATTCAGATGGTTTTAATAATTTGGGTAGAGTGTTAATTTGTTGTCGTAATTGAGGTAGACTATTGAACTGTAATTCGTTGAGGGCTTTTTTCCAAGTTTCTTGATCGGCATCAAGACAGATATAAAGTTCAGACTTGCTTGCTAATTTTTCAAAATTTCGATAAATTAAACCTGTGGAATTTGAGCGCGTTTTTCCAATCAGCTACTTTTTCTATGCAATTTTCAAACAGAAACACGTGTGTTGGCATACCTGTTTGTTGAAGAATGGACTTGGGGACCGACTGGGTTGACTGAGTTGATTGATTTGGAGTGGCACACGGCTTCTTGGTCGATTTGGTCATCTTGACGTAGCTGAGTCTGAAGTGATGTTCGGTCGAGTAAAGAGACGGCGACGTGTGGAGTAGAATAGTTGCGGTGAGATGCACGAGCGGCGAGACAATGAGTCGGATGCGCAAGTTGATCAGGAAAGTGAAGCAAGACTGCAGACAGCAGCAGAACGGCAAGTTTGCGGGTTGCTTGCCGGCGCTTCGGCAGGAGGGGGCTTATGTACGGCGCGGACAACTCAAGGACTCCATCCCGATGAGTGTGCAGGACGACTGGTTCGACGTAAGCAATACTCCCATATTCTTCACTCCGGAGTCCATGTTCCGAATCGGCAGCGGCCGGTCAGAGCTGGATTAGCCGGTCCCTCCTCCTGATCGGGCAACGGCAGATCTCTCGCCGCCAATCAATGCGAATCAAGTAGCGGCCTCATCGTCGTCCAAGAATTCCCATCAGTTTTTCATCCTCTTCCGCAGACAAACCCATGGATTCCGCCACTGAAACCTCGCGCGAGTTACTGTACCTGTATTTGATATTTTGACACAGACTGAACCCACAAAAGATCAGCTACAGTGGCGGTAGGCATGTTACTGTTCATGCCCACCACCAAAACTGGTTGCGGCCTGCGGGCCCAATGTTTGCTGATGTGAGTGGTCACCCACTCACTTTGTGTGAGAAACAACATGTGACAGCTCTACGGCATGCACGGCAATGACATCAGCTCACGGAAGCGTCCCGG
Organism: Puccinia coronata f. sp. avenae; assembly: GCA_002873125.1. Classification (NCBI taxonomy): domain Eukaryota; kingdom Fungi; phylum Basidiomycota; class Pucciniomycetes; order Pucciniales; family Pucciniaceae; genus Puccinia; species Puccinia coronata. The sequence goes on along the minus strand of PGCI01000283.1, from coordinate 37,803 downwards.
TTAGGATTGACGGCGCCACTTTTGGGAAAGTGCGCGCCTCCGGGCGCCTACCTGGCCCCTCCGGGGGCGCGCCAATGGCTGGCGCGGTGAGTGCGCGCCCCGGCGCAGTATCTAAGGCCCCAAAATGGGCTATGGGGGGTTAATTCACATTTTACTTTTTTTCTTTGAGATTTGTTGGTGAAAATGGGTACCCCATCGGGTAACCCGAGTTTTGGTCCCCTATTTACCGGGGATTCCCCTGTCAGATTGACCCCCCAACCGGGTATCCTCGGCCGGGGAGCACTTTTTGCGGGGGTGCGCGCCCCTCTGGTTTTTTCAGGAAAGGTGCGCGCCGGGGGCGCGGGTGCGAGGCGCGCGCACATCGGCGCGCCCCAGGGGGTGGCGCCGTCAACCCTAGTCCCGGTACTTGGTCCCTCGACCCGGTGAAGAAGAGAAAAGAGCCGGTACCGGTCCGTGGTGCCATAGACTAAATACAAGATGGCGCGGCACAGCAAACAAGATCAACCCTAACCCAGACTCTCACTATCCCACAGCACTATGATCCCAGGTGTCACCAGCCTGTCACAACCCAGTCCCTAACACTTTGAACATAGATTTGGGCTTCTTGGAGGTTGTAGATTCTATGTTTATGAGGGCTAAGTCCCTGCTCCAGCCATTCAGTTTTTTTTTTCAAACCTAGCATTTTGAACATATGGGGTTAGACAGACCTATAAGGCCATATGTATGTACTTAGGACCCACTAACCTATATTCACGCCCTGTACTACCCCATTTGTATGTACTTAGACCCCCTAAACCCATATTTATGCTTTATAATACCAGCTGCTAGGGCCTTGCCATGGGACTTTCTTCCCTTCCTTTGAGCAGTGTGGCACTTGTCGACAGCAATTCTGGGTGATTTGAAGTCAAACATGTGGTTTTTTTACTGAAAAACAGTGGCCAAAAGTGTTGTGGGTCATTTTTCAAGCCCCGCAGAGCACTTTTTAAAGTTTACCAAGCCCCTTGGGTGGTCCACTGTGAAAACATTTCTCTACTTTTTTCCCTCAACATTTTGAACACCCAAAGATCTTGTACAGTAACATGCCTACCACCACTGTATCTAACCCAAATCATTGGGAGGCCTTCATTAATGGGCGAGCAACCTGTAGGCAAGCGAACTTAAACAGCGATACAGCTGTGAGTGACACAAACAGTCTATGAGACTGGGAAAGAGAGCAAGCACACCTTAAACAGCGATACAGCTGTGAGTGACATGAACAGTCTATGAGACTGGAAAAGAGAGCGAGCACACCTAGAGACCATGAGGGAGACGAGGTGAAGGTTTGAATTAGAATGATGAATGAGAAGAAAACAAATGATGAAGCGGATGAAATGAAGCACGAGCGAACCTTAAACAGCAATACAGCTGTGAGTGACACAAACAGTCTATGAGACTGGGAAAGAGAGCAAGCACACCTGAGTGGAGGATGGTGAGGATGAGTCGATGAGAAACAAGATGAGTCAAGCAGAAGTGAAACGAGTGGGTGAGAAATATCAGGCATACCTAAAGACCGTGAGGGAGACGAGGTGAAGGTTTGAATTAGAATGATGAATGAGAAGAAAACAAATGATGAAGCGGATGAAATACAACAGGGAGTGGAGTGTTGGATTACATAATCAGACCATCATGGTTTGCGACTATCATCAACGTGTTCAAACCTAATTGGATGTCTTGGTCACGGAGTCGTCGGTGAGAGTGGATCTTGTGAAACTCAATATTCATCACTGCTGTACGCCCGTGTTTGAGATTTGAATTCCTTTTTTTTGGCTTTGCAAAAGACAACAAGCCAATGGGAGTGACGGCTAATTTGTGTCTGCGGATTCTTTGGAATTATCATGGATACATACTTGATTTGTTTCCATTCTGGCTTTCTCTGATAACGTTTTCTGTTTCTGCCAGATTTTGTACTCCCAGAGCAACCATGGTCTAATATATATATATTCATCTACTAGCATTTCATTGATCATCATCAGTCCCAGATCAAAGAAGATTTGAAAGATTGAATAACACAAAGACAGTTATAAGTTGCAATTAAAAAGACATCATTGCAAGTCACCGGAGAATGTTGCAAGTTGTTGGGTGAAGAGATGGAATTGAGTAGCAAAGGGATGATATAGATAATGACAAGCAGTAGATTAGAATCAAATGTTGTATAATTTTATCAATTGCTTCCATGATTGATTTAGTATTGGTTTCTTCATGACCATCAAAATCTTTGATGGATTCAACAATACCAGATAAGTTGCGCCTGATGTATGCAGCCTATTTGCTTAACGTTTTTAATTGCCGCATATTCATATCAGTGAATGATTTTAATGGTACTTTATTTTATCCATCTCTTGCTAATTTTTTAAAAAATAATCTAGATAATTTGATGATAGGTATCAATTATTGAGAGAGTTGAACAATATTTTTTGTTAGACTTGCAAAGCCATCAGAGAATTTATCATCATCTTCTGGATCTAGATATTGATTTGTTTGATTGATGAGTTGAGTTAATCTAGTGATTTTGTTGTCATAAAGAGGTACTTCTGGGCCCCACTCTGCTTGAATGTTGATAAATTCATGAAGAGTTAGCCATTTCATTAAATTATCAATTGAGACTGTTGCCGCAGTTGTAAGTTTCATGGTTTTGCCCATATCATTGAATCAACAGTGGGCAGATACGTTCTCCAAATGGAGAACTATGCCTGTAATGTGACTTTTTACGTTATTTTATGATCTGCTAGTTACAGATATCTTTATTTTAGTTACGATACCTTTTTCACCAAGGGGGCAAATTCTATTCAAGTTACGCTCCCAGGTATTTTATGCAAAACCAGGTTACATTACTTTTTTACCAAATTTGGATAACTTTTGTGTAACTTGACATGTAACTTAGCAGGTGAAACTTTGACCAGTGACTGTTTTGACAATATGAGCAAGATAATGTGCTCAATTTGTCCAATCAACTGTTTGCCAAGTTTTGTTTCCCCATATAGCCAGTTCAAAAGTTGACCAGAGTGGGGGTTGAACCCCCAACCTAACCTTGCACTGCACAGGTAAGGGAGTCTTTAACCATAAATCTAGATTCACTTTGCATTCAACCAAACTTACAACAACACATCACACAGAAAACATAACCCCAGAAGGTTACGTTACCCAAGAAAAATAAAAAACAAAAAATAGAAAAGTTACGTTACGTTAAATTACAGCCACATTTATTTACGTTACAAAAACACCACAAGTGGATAACTAAAGACAAGTTATGTTATCCAATAACCCTGCTGTAACGTAAAGTAACGTATCTGCCCACTTTTGATTGAATGTGGAAATTGGATGGAAATGAGTTGTAGCTTTTGTTGATTTGTTTAATTCTCCCTGCATGATTCTAGCACCAGACTCAAAGATGAAATGTAAATCATGTTCTAAAGATTCAAGCTGAAGCAATGCTCCTTCACGCCGGGATTCTTTCAATCCTTTAAAATGCTTGTCATCTGTTCAAGGTGGTAATGCACGTCGTCTGTGTTCAATATGAGCAATGATCCATAACATTCAATTTAAAGTTTTTTCTACTCCAGTTTGAACCTCTAATATACTTTTGAGCAGTGAGCCATCCATGTTGTCTTGTAATTCAGATGTGTTTAGTAACTTGGGTAGAGTATTGATTCCTTCTTGTAATCAAGGTAGAGTGCTGAATTGTAATTTGTCAAGGACTTTTTCCAAGTTTCTTGACTTATATCACAATTGATGTAATGTTTGGCCTTGTTTACTAAATTCTAAAAATTTTGACAAATCAATTTAACAATAAGGTTTTCCAAATCAATCAGCTACTTTTTCTGTGCAATTTTTAAACAGAAAGACGTGTTTGCTTCACATAATTCTTTGTTGATGGATGGAATGGGAAATTGAAAGGCTTGATTTGGTCGATTGAGATGGAGTGGCCGTTGGGACGTTGGTTGATTTGGTCATCTTGATGGCTAAATAAATATGGAGCTGATTCTGAAGTGATGTTGGGCAGCCGTGAATTGCAAACTTGGCTTTGCGGCCGGACAAGCGAGAACTTACTAATAGTCCCGGGGCCCCCCACTCCAGCCCCGGGAAGGTGGCGGACTGGGGACAAGCAGCGCGACCAACTCAACACTTCAAGAGTCAAGTCTAGGGTTGACGGAGCCACAATTGGAACAGGTGCGCGCCCAGGGGCGTCTTCCCATTGGGCAGAGCATGGTGCCCTTGGCTGGCAGCTCCCTGGCGCGCCGAGTGCCGCCAAAACCTGCTGTGGGGGGTTATCTTCTATATTTTTTGAGGCTTTTTACTTTTTCTTTCAAGGATTTACAGTTGCATGCGCCGGCGGCATTGTACTGTACAAGATTTTTGGGTGTCCAAAAGGTTGAAACCCAAAAAAATTAAAAAAAATCTGGTGGTAGCACGTCAGGGGGATGTCCTGAAGAGCCCAGTCTCACGTGACTGAAACCCCTTTTAGTGTTTTTTATTGATCTGGCGCATGTAGAAACCCAGATTTTTGTTTCTCAACGCAAACACAGATACTAACTCAATGCTGAAAAGAATGAAAATTGACACCTTTTTTTTATCAATTCAGGTACTCAATAACTATGGCTACTCAGGCACAGAAATTTCAATGTGCATGACGGCGTTGCAAAAAGAAGGAACATTTTTCTCATTCCAAAGCTCCAGATGTCACTAAGCCCTGCAAAAGAAAATGTGAATCAACAGAAAGCAATATCCAAGCCCCAATCAAAATCAATTCTGATGGAGAAGGGCAACATCCAATTGTTGTTGATCCTGATAGTGCAGAGATTGGAGTGCTTGGTTCCGATTACAATGTAAGCCAGCCAATCTGCGTTGAAATTCGCAATGATGACAATGAAAAAGACAAAATAACATACCTTCAAGAGCTTGAAATGAAAGAGATTGATCAAGCAAACCACATCATGGAATTTTTAAAGCTTCACTTGATGATGACAACATGACTGACATGGGAGAAACTAGAGACAACAAAGATGAGCCACATCAAGAACTTTTTGGTCAGTGTTTGAAAGAAATTGAATTGTTAGCACACCATCTGTTCACCGCATCTTGAAGTCTGGGAAAAAGGGTTATCAAAAACCTACCAAAAATCCCCCTTTGAATTCCTCCAAATTAATCCCTGCGGAGGTTTCCTCATGACAAACCAGACACAACTGAAATAAAAAACATCAACAATCTGTTGGGAAGGACAAAAACATCATGTTGAATTGGCTCAAAAAAGCAACTCCGCAGGTTCAATTGTTGGCCAACCTGACAAACAACTCAACCAACAACTCAACCAGCAGTCCACAAGTTTCTCAAGATCAGTCTGATCAAGATGATACACAAACACTCCATCTTCAGCAAATCCAGAATGACTACCTTTGTTCACAAAACTCGGCAAAGCCATCATGTACTTCTGTTGTCAAGCATAAAGCCCAAACTCAATGGGAACAGCTCCAGAAAGCAATTGATTTAGCTACTGATACTTATAAACAAAAAGCTTCTCAAGATAAGACCTATCAATATCCCGAGACAATGCTGGAAAATCTCTGTGAGTTTAACTATCTACAAAAACAGTACTCAATGAAAGTAATCAAGAACCCATCTCTCAAAGCATCCAAACAAACTGCTCAGTCTTCAATCCAGAAACATGGACCTTCTAGAGGAAGAGATGACCCTGAAAATCCACGAAGTGGCCTTCAACTTTCCAGAAAAATATCAAAGCAAGCAAGGTTCATTGTGAATAATGACTTGCTTCTCAACATAAAGCGCGGAAACCAATCAAATCACAAATCACATATTAATAATCTTGATGTTTGCCAGGCGCTTTTCACTTGGTCTGCTTCTCAGACCCCAGGCAAAGTCAGTTTCCTTTATTTTCATTAGATTTATCACTACTTATTTAGTGTTTTGAATTTTCTTTTGGCCGGTTAATCCTGCAACATTCCACAGGCACATTGTGATAAGAATTCTGCCTGACTTAGGAATAAGAAAAAAAAAATTTAGTGGCACAATTATGCGCTGGATGATCAAACTTGGTTTCACCCCTCAAGTGTACAAAAAGTCACTCTATTTCAATGGACACAAAAGACCTGACATTGTTGAATCTTGCACAAAGTACATATTAAAAGATTATAGAGAATTACAAAGACCATCTTGAACGTATGGAGATGAAGATTTGAGTGTCTCAGCTCAAGTGGACCCAGAGATACTTGGCGATAATGAGGAGACTGTTTTTGTCTTTCACAACAAATCAACAATACAGGCCAAAGAAAGGCCCCAACTTGCTTGGCTGCTTCCTGGAACAGTTGAACTTTGATCAAAGAATGCAGATTGCCTCATACATATCTCTGATTTCATTGTTGAAACCACAGGTTGGCTCAAGCTATCCCCAGAAGAATTTCAACAATCTCAACAACAAAATGGAACACACCCCAAATCTGATGATGCAGCTACTGTAATCTATCCGGGCAGCAACGGTGACAAGTGGTGGGAAATGTAACAACTCTGTCACCAAGTTGCTCACAAGGCCATTCCAATATTTGAATTGGCACACCCAGGCGCACAGGCTGTATTTGTTTTTGATTGCTCATTGGCTTACGGCGCATATGCAAAATTGGCGCTCAGAGTCCAAAACATGAACTTGAATCCTGGAGGGAAACAGTCCTTACTCCAAGATAGTGTGATCCCAATAGACAATCCTTGTATTCCCGTCCACCTTCATGGCCAACCTCAGTCATTTGTATTTAATCAGTCCCATTCAATGTTTCCTGGTAAAGCTAAAGGAGTCCGGGCAATTCTTGAAGAGTGTGGACTTTGGAACCACTACAGTCAAAAGTTGCGCAAGGATGGTCAACCTTTTCTAAAATTACGTTGTAAAGAGTGCACGGAATCAAACACCAGGGGAGATTTCATGGCACCTGTTGACGGGTGCCATTGCCCAACTCTTTACCCTCTGGTGGTTTGAAGTGTTTTCGCAGGTAGTCACATGTAAACTGCATGTTCAACTGGAATTCAGTTTGAACTCATGGGTAATTTCATAGCATGTGTTGCTTGACATGTAGTGATGTTATGTTGAGCTCAAGTGGAAAACTTGAAGCATGCAAACCTGAACTGATACTAAAAAAAACCATGGTTCTGAATTCATTGTTATTTTAAAAATATGCTTTTGTTTTGATCATTTCATTTCAAAAAATTGCCTCATTTTTTTCTTTTTTTTTGAGTCAAAAAAACTTAAACAGAACATGTTTTTTTGAAAGAAATTAATTCACCATCTTCTATTTTTGAGATGCCACAATTCATTGTAGTTGGTCCTGCATTGTTTGGGAATTCTAAAATCTTGATCTTTGGCTCTTTACCTACCCCCATGTTCACATGTTATGCCTTGGACCAAACTTTCCAGCAAAGGATTGTTTGGATTTTCAACCATGTTGCCCCATTTTAACCTTGTCCGGTCAAAACAGCAAAAACAGCCTTTGAAACCTTTCACACACCTGTAAACCATTGTGAAATCTGAATTGGTACTCTGCTGCACGACCGTGCACCAGAGTACAAATTCAAATGTCACAAAAATGTAACAAGCATACACCAAGCACCACAAAAAAAACAAAAAAGTGACCGATGGGAGTTGGTCTTTGGCAACTCTGCCACAACGTTTGACCCAACTTAAAAAAAAAAAAAGCAAATATGACACATGTTCAATCACCAGGGGAGAGGAGGGGGCACTCCCCAGGGAGTGCCATAGCTTAACTTTTTTCTGTAACTCTGGTGAATACCTCCTTGACATCTTTCTTTGAACTTCACAAAGTATTGGTTAACCCATGTTGAACTCATCAGGAAGTTGACTGGAATTTAGTTTAATCTGTATAAAAAAGATATTCATAACAAATTTGTAATTCAAGTTGAATTGTTCTTCAATTGATAAAATGATTCTGGTGACAATCCAGACTGTTTGATTGAAATGTTAGTAGTGTACAAAAAAATTATTCAGGAAGAATGATAATGTTCCAACAGATAATCATGGCCAAGATCTTCTTTGAAAAAATTGGTTAATAATTGTATTATACTTCTTAATTCTTTACCTTCTGCATCCAAACAAATCCAAGAATTTGCCCTGATATTAGCAAAAATTTGCTGCAATTTTACCACAACATGTGACAAAACGGTAGCCCTCTCAGTCAAAAAACTGATTGAAGTCAATCCAGGGAGTGTTAGGGTTCAGCTGAACATCATGTTGCATTGCCACAAACTTTGTGGTAAGAGGAGTTTTTCATTTATTTGTATATTCTCAGCTTCATGTTCCATTTCTCTTTTTTGTGAGAGGGAATTTTGACAATGTCCCCCTATCCCGCTTGAGCGGGATTCTACGGACCAAGGAACATTTAATTTGCATATAAAATTATGAAAATTTAGCTTCTGAAGGAAATTTGAGTTCAAATTTAGCTCTACATGTGCTAAATATATGATTAGAATGCTTTTAGTACACATTTTGTTTTGATAATCTAGGGGTACGGAAGATATTTTTAAGAGTTTTAGATGGAAATTTCCTTGAAAAATCCATGAAATTATTCATGATGGTTGGTATGGACTTGTTCATCTGCTTATTTCTTTGTACACAATGAATGGAAAGACTTTTTTATGGTTATTCAAGATGGTTTTTTGAAATTGCCCAATGATGATTGGACCCTATGAAAATCCAGAAAGTCAGAAGATTGACCAAAGTTCTGCCTGAGTTCTACATAATTTGTGGTATCATTCATCATTAAGTTACAATTTTGATCATTTTAACATCAGCCTGCTTTGTGGTTCACTTCAGAAGATGTTGCCCAATTATCTTAACCTACATCAACATCATTTCAGGTTCATATGGAACTGACACATAGGATCATTGGCACCGGGTTGCAGTAAAAACACATGGAGTGGCACTGGCATGCCAGTGCCATAAATTCTCCCCTGGTGAAACATACAAAAAGATATCCTCCAAAAATCAGAACACTTGATTCAACAAGCTGAGGCTGATGGCTACTTCTTGAGTCCAAGTCAATCAATTCAAGAAGCTCTCTCAGCAAGCCAATTACCTCAAGATGCCAATATTGACCAAGCTACACTTATGAAAGAAGCAAAAAACCTGAATGAGAATCAAAAGACTTGCTGCTGGTCCAAAATCCTATTGCTTCAGTCGGATTTCTTGAATGAATGACCTTTGTTGCAAACCATTATTGAGGATGCAGGCCATGTCTCCTTGTTCCTGCCCAAGTTTTACTGTGAGCTGAATCCGATTGAACTTTTCTGGTCTTAAATCAAGTCAGGCAAGTCAATGAGTTTTAATCTTAATGATTTCCTGAAACAGCTCAACTGACTCCTCTGTTGAATGCATTGGTTGGTTTAGCATATTGAAGAGAGAGTCACCAACACCAATCATTTGCTGCATGCAAGGATCTCTTTGAAAGAACCTGGCAGTCATCCCCTCTCACAACTATGTGGAAGTATTTCCGTCAAGTCAATTAACAAGTCTCTGTCTATGAGCAAGGGTACAACGGTCCTCAAGGAGAAATTTTGATGAAAACATATAAATCTCATTGTTGCATCCCTTGCAAGGCTGCAATGAGGATTGACATCCTCACAAACTGATGTCAATCTGGTTTCTTATGCTTATTCTTCATGCTTTTCCCTTCATTAACATGTAAATACAAGTCAATACAATCAAAAATGGCCATTGGAATCATTCAACCGTTTGTGGTGCTGAAGGAATTGGGTCCCCCAATTGTACACCTGCACGTTTGCTGGACAATTGGCTTGACTTCCACAATCAATCTTATGTACATACATGGCATAAACCCATAAGTATGGTATTAAACCATAGTTATGGGTTTACATCTGTGCCTAAGGCCATAATTATGGCCTTAGACAAGCCATATGGCCGGGTGTCCGAAAGCTGGGGTACCAAAAAAAAAGGGGGCTAGAGGGAATTTGACGCCGCTTTAATTCTGGATGCTTCGCACTTCGTAGACTCCAAAAATATCATCTATGTGTTTATTGGACCCCTATGGGGGTCAGCGTTTTGCCCCGCGTGTCAGACCATACTTTTGCGGGCGGCTCTGTACAGTACATTGCCGCGCGGCGCGCAACTGTATTCATTCATTTTATTGAATTTGTCCCCCTGAATGAAGTTTCAGCCCATTCCTCGGGTTTTCGGCATGCAAATAGTCACAATCCGAATCCGAAAGACGGGAGATACCCGGGGGACAAGTCCGGGAGAAAATCTCATGGACCCTCCAAGAGTCTCCCAGCATCAGTTGGCCCCTCACAAAAAAATCGGGTAGAATGGCGCGCCACCCCCCTTTGTTCCCAAATGAGGGGCGCTAGGGGCGCGCCGGCGCCTGGCGCGCACTTTGGCGCGCCACCTGCGTCCGCGCCGTCAACCGCCAAGTCCCTCGTTGTGCCTCGCTGGGGCGCCGCTTGCTGTACGGCCCGTCTTTGGATTCCTTTTTTTTTTGGCCTTGCAGAAGATAACAAGCCAAAGGGATTGATGGCTAATTTGTGTCTGCATGTTTGCTGGAACCAACATGGATACGTACTGGAATGATAGATACAACCGCAGGACATGAAAAGGAGGACAGCAGCAGCTACAGGGACCAGGGAGCCGGAAGTAAAGCCAACTGCATCGATCGACGCGGGGCGCCAGGTCTGCGACAAGACGCCGTGGCAGAGGCGCCGCGGCCGGCCGTGCCGTCAGAGGGATAAGCCGGATCGGCAAACTCGCTCCATAGGCCTTCTGTCTCAGGATGCTCCCCAAACAGCCATACCTACACCACGGGTGCACTTTGCAAGTGCGGATACAGCCCTGGGACAGTAGTGTCCCAGCGCTGTCCCAAGTACTAAAAAAAGAATCAAAACAGATCTGTTGTGAGGTTGTTGTGATGGAGGCTTTTACTTTTAAAGGTAGTTGGACTCCTCTGGGACATTATTTTTGGGCTCTTTCTCTGGGACACCAGAGTGCACCCGTGGTGTACATCTCCTCTGATACGATCCACTGGATAAGTAATTGCAAACTCCGGAGCCGGTACGCAGTGATAACGACTGGAGTAAGTATACGTCTCAAGACCCATCAAAATATGACAATGCGCCACGCGTTTCAGAACTCATCTATCACAAGGCCTGTGAGCTGATTTGGTGAGAGAGTGAGTCGATTTGGTGAGAGAGGAAGATCTATCAGGTCGATGGGCAACGATGGACATCTAGTTGAAGCCGATTTCTTCGCGTCCGTGTACTCTGCCTTTGGAAATCAAACCGGCTACTACTTGTTGTATGTAGCTCTTTTTGGTGATCGCAGTTTGGTTTTTGGCTATGATTCTTGGTCGGAAAACCGTAAAAGGAACAAAGGGAGAGAGATAAACTACATTAGTAGATCATTTACATACACGGGTCGGTTGCCGAACTGTGAAGGCTGAAAAAGGGGGGATGGGGTCACTGGTTGGGTGTTTGGAATACAATCATGTCATGAGGTTTTCTTTTGGTGTCAGCAGTTGTTTTCTTCTATGTACATTTCGAGTCAGAAGTGCGCGAGGTACTGATGTAGAATGGATATGCATGCTTGTATGAAAAGTTCTGGCTGGATAGGGACATTTAGAAGATGAGAGTTAATTTAGATTTACGTGGAGCTCAGAGAGGTATGCTCAAGACGTACCGATGGATTTTCTGGGTGAATCATCCACTCGTCGGCAGAGTAACTCGCTGAGCGGAAGGTACACAGCTCCTTGCTAATCCGAGTGGGCTTGAGGGGCAATGCCATCAGCTTCTTTTTATGAAGTGGATGAGTTAGCACGAGCAGCCAGGTCAAGACGCCGATCGACCTCGACGAGTTTATTCAAAATGATGGAGCGTTCGGACTCCACGTTCCGTTTCAGAGCAGTCAAACTGGATTGGAGATGATGAGAATCAGCATGAAATCGTGTGTAATTGAGTGGATCGTGTAAATTGGGAACGTGTTTGTCGGCTCACTTTTCCAGGTGCCGGTTCAGTTCCGCGAGCGGAAGACGGGCCAGGTCGGCTTCTGCGAACGTGCCGTCCTCCGCATCATCCGTGTGCGTGGCCGGTAGTGGCGCAATCGAGCTGGTTCGGGTATCCGGCTGGAGGTATTGCCCGAGTAAAAATCCACCTGGTCAAGCAATCACATCAAGCAAGAAAAAGAAATGGATGAGAATTCATGGCTGGTCCCTTGAGGATGTTAAGTAGTTTATTTTGTTGGTCGATCAATTCTTCTGGGCTTATTTTCTGTGGTGCTGCACTCACCTGAGACTATAGCAATAGATGTGGCTAGTGCGCCACGAATGGTGGTGGACATGCTTCTAGCAACAACTCAGAAACGCATCAGCTTAGAGATTTCGTATATGTCTATCTGAAAGAATAGCGTGTGGGATGACTTACATATTTACCGTAAACTGTGGAATGTTTGCAGAATTCGGCAGATTTTTGAATTTGATTTCTTGATCCATATGTAGGGGAGTCGTAGGGGGACCCGAGGGAGATCGGGGACTGATAATGAATGATTCGAATTATTTATGCATTCAGATTTTTGGCTCAAAAAAGAAAAAGAAAAAAAAAAAAAAACACAGAAACAGCAAGAAACACAGAATGGTCCCACCCAGCCAGATCAAGAAGCGGCAGTTCGAAGGAGAGCCTCCTGCTGCTCAGCCAGAAGAAGAAAATAGCCAGGAGGTGCGGGAAAAACAGCCATGGAGATAGCATGAGAGAAGCAACGAGCTGATTATATACCGTCTGGTTGTGTTCGTGCAGAAAATTGAGGTGACGTTCGAGTTCTGCGACCTGAATGCGATCGACTACCATGCCATCAAGCATCTCACCTCGCAGCTGTTCCGAATAGCCCGGCCGAAAACATCCACGGCGGACCCACGCACGACCCAGCCCACGACGACGACAACGCCTGCAGTGGTACTACCCCCCTCAAAAGCGCCCCTCAAGCCGGTCCTGGAAGACCTGGACGTGGGAGAACTGGCTGACTTGGTCCTCAGCGAGCAGAAGGAATGGGTCGGGTGCACCGTCAAGTGCGACGAGGAGGACTGCGACCCGTATGCGTTCATTAGTGTCCTGGACTTGAGAGCATATCAGGTCAGTCGTCACCTTGTCCCCTAGGTTAAACTTGGCAAACTCCCAAAATTTCCTTCCCCTCTCGCCCCTTCCCCTCTAAGATGCTCGAAAATAATTTTAGCAGCCAATCATTAACATTTAAATTTTGGAAATAACCAACAGCAAAAGCAGTCCGTCCTAACACTAACCAATTATCTCACATCAGTCTTAGCCGCACCCACGCCCTCCTCGGCCCACGCCGCAGAACTACTCGCGATTATGCAACGAGAACTGCGGCCTGAAGGGGCGGGTATCGGCCTGGTTCTGAGCGAAAGGCTGATCAACATCCCCGTCTATATCATGCCCCAACTTTTCACACAACTTGGAAACGAAATTAAGCATGCCCAGTCAAAGGTGTCCTTTTCAATCCTACTTTCTTTTGTAATATTTTGCTCGTTCACTTTGCTCATTTCTCTCTCTCTTTTTTTTTTTCTTGGAAGAACGCCCCAGGCTTCCAGTTTGATCGCTTGCTAATCCCATCGCGAGTGTTCACCATACCACCGAACCGGGATCCAGGCGACGACGTGAACCTCTCCTTCGACTCCAATAACAGCGCCCAGAAACTCAAGAAACACAAGACAGAGGCTCATCTGAGCAAGGAGGATCATCCTGATGACATCGGTCTGTACCATCCAGAGGACCAAATAATATCCCAAGTTGAGTCGGCTGCAACCCTTCATGCCACATGACGTACGCAAAAAAGAAAACAGGTGACGGAGAAAGCCAACGTTGAATAACTGACGTGATGGTGGGTCCGCATGTTTATAGTTTGCATCACACACCATCCATTTCAGCTTGCCCCAACCAAAGGGATCCCGAAAGGGAGGCGCGGACGAAGAGTTCGGGGTAGACCAGCAAGGCCGACTGATGCTCATCGAACTCGCCAAATGGGACCAAATGGTGGACGCTTTGAAACAGTATATTGGCGACCCCGATCAGATGCGCACTTGATATTAAAGAATCCTTGAAAAAAGGCCCCCGCAACTGGGTGAAGGAACTGAGAAGAACTTTGGATTTCAACTCGCTTTTGCTCTTCTTCCCTCAGAAACTCATTGTTGGGCTTTGTAACTGTGTGCAGAAAAGATGATAATACACATTCTGCAAGATATGTAGTCCTGCCCTCGTTGTAGTCATCTCCAAGTGCATAGTCCTGATCGATGCCGTCTGCGGCAAGTTCAACTCCCGCGCCAGATGGCAGTCCGTACCCAGAGCCTGGACCACACGTTACGGATAAATCATCTTATCTACATAGACAAGATGCCAACGCGTGGATTAGTTATTCATAACATTGAATATGAAGAAAGAAAAAAGAAAGCCAGCGCCTGAACAACAACGGGGGATAAAAGTGAGAACAACATGAGAATCAACTTGTCAAAGGAGAGCAACATGATCTTGTTGGGACCCGGGGACTATTCTCGTTTCAGTCTGATAGGAGAAAAAGACAGGTTTGAACAAGTCGTCGGAGTGGATGAACAAGCGTCACGGATATCTTGGGCTGTGGATAGCTTTTAAGATAGATAAGGCTGTTCAAGGGATATCAACAAGAAACGATAAGAAAGGGAAGTGTCGGTGTCCTGAAGGGCCTTTTAAACATCGGTGACCTTTTCAGAGAGTAATAAGTGCAAGTGCGTCTGACGGAATGGAATGTACCGGTGAGATTGATCAAGATATTGAATGGTGGGCTTCAATAGGAAGAAATGATGGAGCTTGGAGTATTACAAATTTACTAGGAGAGCTTTTTTTTGACAGATGGCGACTCCCAAGGGGCAAAAAAAGCACCTGAAACACGGGCGTACATGAGCGGTAATGTGATGAAGGCCTCCCAATATATGCAGGTTTGATAGGAGGTCTTTTGTGGGTTCAGTCTGGGCAAAAATATAGAATGGAGGTCTATTACTCGTGCGAGGTTTCGCGGATTGGGCGTTCTACATTATATCTGAAGAAAGCGTGCAACAAAGGAAAAGGGAACCGGAACGTTCCCGCAAGCTGGGCTTTCACCCGCTGGGTGTGTGTTATTGATATTTCTCAGCCCATCTCTTTCAACCTCCAATTCTCAATTGCGTTCAGTCTGACGACGGATGCATTGCTCCGTGGAGCTGCCTGTCGATTATCGTCTTCATCCATGGGTTTGTCATGACTTCTTTGATGGCGACGGGGCCGGTGGATTCGCACTGATTGGCGGCGAGAGTAACAAGGGATCTGCTGTTGCCCGAGGGGGAGGGACTGGGTGCTGCTGAGTTGGAGGCAAGAATATGACTACATAGAGGATTGGTTACGTCGAGCGAGCCAGTCGTCCTGCAAGCTCATCCGAAGATGGAGTTGTTCAGTCTGTCCGCGTCCCAACTTCCGAGCGAGGCGCCGGCTGCATCGGCGCGCGGCTGATTTCTTCGGATGGTTCGGCGTCGCTCGGGTGGGAAAGTTGCCGGTCTGTCGGCTGGTCAGTTTTTGTTCACTTTCCCGATTATACTTTGCACATCCAACTCCAGTACTGTCCCGCTGCTCGTGCACAGGTCACTGCAACTCTTCTACATAACATAACATAAATAAATACTCCACACCGCCGTCGTCTCTTGACTCGACCCAAGAGCCAACATCACTCCAGAATCAGCTACCCAGCTATAATCAAGATGACCAAATCGACCATCAACCTAACTGTCACTCCATCTCAGTCAACTCAATCAACACTCTCGGTTCCCAAGTGTATCCATCAACAAATTAGAGGTATGAAAACCACGCACATCTTTCTGTTTAAAAATGGCACAGAAAAAAGTAGCCGATTTTTTTTTTTGGAAAATCTTGGGTGATTAATACAACAGATTTGATTTATCAAAATTTTCATAATTTAGCAAACAAGCCAGGACCCCGGAGAGTGCCTACTAAACCTCCTTGTGTAAATCTCGGGAAAATGGAGTTTGGGATACGTGAGAGAATTGGTTTTTTGGGTCACCAAGGCTTCATTACTACCCAGTACACAAGGACCTTGAAATACTTTTTTATCTCCTTGGGCTTTTGGATACGTCTCAGACAAGGAACATTATCCTGCATGCCTCTCTCAATTCTTGTCAGACCAGTTTCATAAGTACAATAGCATCAAAAGGCATCAGCCACCAGCTAGGCTCACACAGAGTTGTATAATTTTCACTCTTTTTCACTGTTTTCAGAATTTTACATATTAAATCTGCTACGGTGACACAAGGAACTATAATTCTATTAAATCCATAATAGTCCAAAAGATTCCAATTACACAAGTATGATTTTAAAAAAAAACTGAGGAATCTGCTACGTATCCGCCAGATTTCACAAGGAACATTTTGCAAAAAAAATGGTTTTGCTACGTGCTACACAAGGCGGCTTCATTGGGGCTCTCCGGGGTCCTAACAAGCCTGAACATGATGTCTCTGTTGATGTGACTCAAGAAACTTGGAAAACTTGCCTCAACGAATTACAATTCAGTACTCTACCTTGATTACGACAACAAATTAACACTCTACCCAAATTACTAAACTCATCTAAATTAGAAGACGGCATGAATGGATCACTACTTGAAGGTATAATAGAAGTTCAATCTGGACTAGATCACACCTTTGATCAAATTCTATCAATAGCGGCTGATATCGAACAGAAACGACGGACATCACGATCCCAAACAGACAACAAGCATTTAAAAGAGTTGAAGGAATTCAGGCGTGAAGGAGTATTGTTTCAGCTCGAATCTTTAGATGAGGAATTGCGTTGGATCTTTGACTGTGCCGCTAGTAGCATGATGAGAAAATTAAAAAAACCAACAAAAGCTACACCACCGTAATAAATTTGCAAGCTAAGGGTGCATTGCGTTGGTTAGATGAGATGAAATAAAGCTATTTTACAACGCTGCATGCTAGACAATCTTAGACAAAGAGAGAAAGAGCTGAGAAGACCCCGTCTTACCTAAGGGCAAGAAAGCTTGTGGCTGATTGAGTTCTTCTTTCTATGAGAGAGCTGGGTGAGAGGTACTTGTAGCAAATTCTTAATCTGCACAGCAGATGAATCGAGTCTAACCAAAGTACGTCACTAGTCAGCTATCTCCTCTCTCTTTTTATCTAAGCGCGGGTTATTTACTCTTTGGATTTATAACCCTTGCGCTTTGCCTAAGCGTCGGAATCAATATCCTGTCTCTTGCTGTGGCTGCGAGACACGATAAGTTCATCAGCTTAGGTCTTCTGTCTATCTGTAATCTTATCTCACTCACTTGCTGGCCACAAGACTGATGCGGTTTGATAGTGAGCTAGGGACAATGTTTGGCTTGTTGTGTTTGCTTCAGCTACAAACAAGGTCAAGCTTGTCAGCTTGCTGGCGAGAACATCATCATTGGCTGTTTTGACTTACTCGTTGCTAGCACTGCTGATGCAACTCGTTAACGACTTGGATGAGTTCTTGCTGGTTTCTGTTGGGTGAGTCGTTCTGTCAAGGTTTGGAACAAGAAGCGGTCAGCTCCCTGCCCTAGCCTCTTGTTCTTATGTCTGTTTGACTCACTTGTGATCCTTTCCTTTGCTTGGCGCTGATTGCTCCTCTTCAGATCTGTTTGCTGATTGTTGATCTTGTTCATCTGCTGCTAGCGGATGACAGATCAATCATATCAGCTTCATGCAGGCTCTTAGTGCACTTGTAAGTGTCACTCACCTCTGCATGTCACTTCACTGTCTCTTGGGCAGTTTCTTTTTCTGCTGGGAGCTACGGATGGATTCCAACACACCGGGCCACTTCCCTTGATCGGGGTGGGTTGGACCACCGTTGGCCGTATTCCACACTGCCCCCCCACCATCTTAACGGTGGCTTGACAGTGGGGTTGCAGGATCGTTGGAACAAGCCTTGTTCCACTGTTGGGACTGTCGCAACAATGGTCTGACAGGTTTCCAACGGTAGGCCTGACCGCCTGGTTGGACCACCGTCTGGAAAGCGGTGGACCACCAGTGGGTGAGCCGCCGTTGGATCACGGTAGGCGCCAAACCGCCACCATTGGATAACAGGCTGTTCCACCGTCAGCCTCACCTTCAGCTCCCCACGTTCACCCAACCAACGGGAACTGTGTTGGATTAACGGTGGGCTGACGGTGAGCGCAGTTGCAGCTGGTATGGCAGGGTACGGCACCTGGGACACTGTCTGTGACAAAAAAAAATTTTGGCATGTGTTTTTCCATGCCTCTTTCACTCCTAAAAAGAGGCTACACATAAAAAAAAGTGACAAAAAAAACCAAAAAAAAAATCACATACATTTTTTCTTTGAAAATACAGCCAATCCCACAAAGCTTGCGGAGTCAGGGGGCACCCCTGGCCCAGAAATCTTTTGTTTTTTCTTTTTGCGCCACACTCAGAAAGCGCCACCAGACCTGTACCACACAATACATGGCCTGTAGCGGAAGAAACTTGAATTGACTCTGGCAGCTGGACTGCCCACACCTCCCGCCCTCCCACAACCCATTGATCAGGCCAAAAAAAAAAAAAATCCAGTCACCACAAAAAAACAAATACCAAAACTTCCCAATTGATCATCTCCAAAAAAGGTATGTATGGACACTTTTATTTGACGTCACATAAATCATCATTGTCTAAAGCAGAAAATTTTGTTAGTCCAACAGATAATGCCAAAAGCTACGCCAAGGAAAAAACCCGATCAGATCAAACAACGTGAGTCTTTCAATTTGTTCACTCTTTTCCATTTATTCTTTCCTTTCTGACTGCATTCTGTCCCTACGCGACAGGGTGGAATACCTGAACAAGGCGGCCTTTGAGGATAACGCCAATTCCCAGGAGTCTTGGCTGACTCCATCGCCTGGCACAACGAGGCGCGCCCCCTCCTTGGATCCACTAACTCAGGGCTCGCAAGTGTTCCCAAGGAGCGCGGCGGCGGCGTCATGGGCGTTCCCGTTGATCATTCCGGCCAGAAATGGGGCCGTTCCCAATGCCCCAGTACCCGTTCCATCCATGCCGACTAGAAATGGCGCCGTCCCCCCGCAAATTTTGCCCGCCCCCGGCTCTGGTCCACCCACGCATTTCCCTGGACAACACACACCCTTGTTGGCCCCTGGAGGACAATCAGCCGCGCCTACCGCCGGAGGAAACCCCCCTTTTCGAGGGTTTCCACCCCCAGGTTCCTCCACGTTGAACCCATCGGCTCAATCAACTCCCAAGGTCAGGTCCCAGCCAATTGGTGTGACCTACATCTACCACACGCCCACCCCTGGAGGTCACACCCCATTTTGTGGATTCCCAGCCCCAGAATCCTCCATGCTGGAGCCGACTACTGAATCATCCACGCAGGATCCGTCAACTCAAATCAATTCTCAGGACAGCTCCCAGCAGACCTCTCAGGTCAGCTCCCAGCAAACGCACGTATTTACGCAACGGGGGGTCACAAGGACGGTCCATCTCAACTATTTGCTTTACTCGCGTTCGGTGATGGCCAATCTCATCAAATCTAGTCGACCTTCCAGCTCCTTGGCAAAGAAAGATCTGTTGAAGAAGGAATGGGAGAAGTATACCCCCATTGGCACCTTGCGAGTGTGGGAAGCCGACCTATCACGATACAACCTCAAGACGTTCAAACTCGAGGTTGTTGCTACTTTGGGCAAGGATCGAACTCATTTCCAGAAGCTCCTTGAATCCCTGCTCAGCCGTGGGGATGTCAAGTGGCAGGCAATTATTTCCAACAGCCGACGATACGGGCCCAAGAAGTATGCCTTCCTCGCCACCGACCAGGATTTCTACGGGTTTGTTGAGGCAATCTACGAGGCCCACAACAGCAAGGTTACCATTAAATTTTCAATGGACAATCCTCAGGGTAAGGCAAAGCAAATCAAGCATGTGAGTACTTTGCTCTTGTCAGTAAGAGATTGAATGGTTGTGCTTACTTTGTCATTGTTCCCAGGAGCGTAGCGTGGAGGAGAATCTCACATTGGCGTTTGGAAAGGACAAGGAGAGGATCCCATTGGAACGCAAGGTGGTCCACCTTGCTGGGAATGTAAGTTGTTTGCTGATTGGTTTTGGCTGGGCGCCAACTTTGGCTGACTGATGTGTATGTCTTTCAGCCCAAGGCCGATGTGTCTCCAAACCCGGTGACACCAAAGGTGGCCGAGCTCATGGAGCACATAGTGAAAATCTGGGGGCGCAACGATGAGAAATACTGGATCGGCAACCCTAAGGATTGATCCGAATCCATGCAGATCACCCACAACCTCTTTCCCATCTGGGCCCGAGCACTCTTACACAACCACAACCCCGGAGTAACTCTTGATCAACCGCCCGCAACAAAACACTTTGTCTGGATCAAGAAGCATACCCCAAAGCTCAATGAACTCAAAGGCGTAGCCTCAGAGAACGCGGACGTCGTGGAACCGCCAAAGAGTCCTGGTCTGTTGCCTGATATCCCCCGGCCTTGGGGAATACCCGAGGGACCCCAGTCCTCTCCCCAACAACCCCCTTGAAGACTTAGGAAAGGAACCGACCGCGCCCCCCCAAGCACCCAGCTCTGACGTAGAGGTGGTCTGGCGCCAGGCAAAAATCAAGGATACGAGTTATGGCTCGCCGATATTGCTTTATTCATTGCCCTCAAGATCCCCTGATGAAACACCCTCCTACAAATATTCTCGCAGCCCGACCAATGCACGCAGCCCAACTGGAGAACTCATAGGCAATGCCATCTGATGTCTCAGCGTCTAGAGAGGTGAGAGGGGCCATTGGGTGCCATCTGTCTCGCCGATCCGCAAGCGGCCTGGCTCCCGTGGATCTCTCACTCCTCAAAACTCAAGGATAATTTCGGGCGCCGGGAAAGCAGTCACTTGGGACAAATTCCTTGGCCACTGCAGCTTTGCGACTAGCAACATGGCTGCCCAGGGGTTGATTCAACTGAATCACATCCCCCACTGGAGCTACTTTTTGACCACCTCTGTCCAATCCCTCATGAAGATGACATTTCCATTCCCTGAGGCCACTGCTCGGCAATTCATGTATGGTACTTACACTATGCCAACCAAGTATTTCGAGAGCAACTGATTTCCTATTATACATAATAGGGAATCCTTCCTCTTAGTTTTTTTATTTGTTTCCTATCTATTTGTTTCCTGTGACCACCCCTGCTGGTTATCCACGTGTCCTAAGTGTGTCACGTGCTCCCGCAAGTACGCTCCCTAATGTGGCTGGAAGAACTACTCGTATGATGCAATACAACACTGAATGATCCTCCAATCTTTGAATGTCAATTGTGAGCTCATCTGAAGAACAGAACTCTCCCGGTGAAATAGGCAAGCAACGTGCAAGCTACGCTAGGGGGCTCCCTCTTTGCGCACGTTGAGAGTGTTTGCTAGACTCATGAGTTTGCAGACTAAAGTCATTGTTCAGGGGCTGTGTCTCTTTCTGGGGCTGTGTCTCTTTCTGGGGCTGTGTCTCTAGCGCGCCCAGTGTGAAGGGGGACTCCAAGATGAAGCAATCACTCAATTGAATCTCGGCAAGCAAAAAAAATAGTTATAAATGAATGAATTGTAATGTCTGACTGTTGCGTCACACGAGGAAAAAAAAAACAATAAGAAAAAATGAAACACAGATAGAGCCCGACACTCAAACACGGTAGTTACAGCTTCTGAAAAGGCCGGCCATGAGATTGGGTGTGCAGATCTCTTGAAGTAGCGCCTTGATTCTACCGGGGTCCTTGTCCGTACCGGTGAGAAGATTGCGCTGTTTGATCTGCGATTTCATAACCGAGAAGACCTTCTTGATTGGATTCATGTCCGGAGAATAGGGGGGCAGGTATTTGAGCAGCACACCGCGTGCATTGCAGAGCTCTTGCAGCCGACCACCGAGGTGAATCCTGGCGTTGTCCATGATTAGGACACTGTTGGGGCCCGGGAATGCAGCCATGTTGGGGAGCTGGTAGGGCACATAAATGAAACAAGCATAAGATGAATGAATATGTATTGTATTGATGGAAGGGGGGGAGACTTACCAACTGTGTCTACAAAAAGTGTTCCAAATTCAAATGGCACACCGTCCCTTCTTGAGCAATTGACACAATGTACCCCTCAAGTGAGACCGCCGGGAGCACGCTGATCCAATTGGCAGTAGTTGCGCGGGGCAAACGCACCGTTTGGCGTCCACAAGGGGCCCATGCTTGGTCTCAACAGTGTGTCTTCAGAGAAACACCTGACTTGTCTGAATGTGAGAAAAAGCACCAATGCCCAAATCCCACAATTGAGTATGAGAAGAAACTAAGAAAAAACAACACTTACCTAGAAAGACAAGATGATCTGAAAGTATGAAGGCAACTTGACAGATGTAATTGGCCCGTTTAAGGGGACATTGCAACAGATGAACTGTTTGCGCCTGCTTGGAAGTGAGAAGAAGTCGGTATTTGATTTCGTTGTGAATGGTCAATAGTGATAATTCCGGCCCGTTGATAGTACTGAGATGGGCTTGGATCTCATCGAGATATAGAGTGGGCTCAAGCTCCAGAGAATCTAAAATGAACTGTGTTTCTTCTTGAGTGACTACCACCGGACGGCCTCGGCGCTTGTAAAGGGCAGGGTTGCAAACAACTTGCAATATTCGTTGGTAAAGCAATCGCCACCGTCAAAGAGAATCATATGAGATACTCATATCCATCTGCTGGTTAATTTCCTCCAGATCCAGTCCACGGAGGCACATCTTGACGGCGACAACCTTTACATCCTTGGAGTACTTGCGGAAGACCATAGCTGAACACAGCGTGAGATACCATTAGTCTTGCAAGACCCGCTAGGTAGGAAGCATCAAAGAGAGGGATGGGACAGACCTGTAACTTTGGAAGGAGCCAATTGGATTGGGATGCGGCTTTGGTTTCCTGGCGCGTTCAATGCATGTGGGCCAGGATCATGGGTCAGGATTGGAGGCCAGAGGATGAGAAAAAAGAGGATAGGCTTACGGTTTTTTTTTTTTTTTGTGGCGACTGGATTTTTTTTTTTGGCCTGATTGATGGGTTGTGGGAGGGCGGGAGGTGTGGGCAGTCCGGCTGCCGGAGTCAATTCGAGTTTCTTCTGCTACAGGCCATGTATTGTGTGGTACAGGTCTGGTGGCGCTTTCTGAGTGTGGCACAAAAAGAAAAAACAAAAAATTTCTGGGCCGGGGGTGCCCCCCGACTCTGCAAGCTTTGTGGGATTGGCTGTAATTGCAAAAGTGAGGCTAATAGGACGGTTCACGTTGGGCACTATAACCAACTTTAACCTCAATTTTATGACACTTGTCATAAAATTTTCACTTAAAATGTGGCTTCATCCAAGTCTTCCAAAACATCCAGATGTAGAGGTGTGCATGCTTTATGAAATTTTATCCATTAAGGTGGTTAAAAACTGGTTTAAAAATGCGTAAAATCCCAATGTGAACCGTCCTAATACCTTGGGGGCTGCGTGCTTAGGGTGGTGTACATCATGTCAATTGCATCCCACTTGCATATTCCATCATATACCAACGAAATCATAGAACTTACCCCTGCGGAAACGGTATCAATCGATAGCATAATGAAATGGTTGACAAGTCACAAGTTCATCAACATTTTTGGGGAGTGGGACCCAATATTAACTGCTTATGACGACAAAATCACTACATTAACTTGACTCATCAATCAAACAACGTATAACTTTCTAGAACCAGAAGATGATAACAAATTCTCTAACGACCTTGAAAGTAGTCCAAAGAAAACTGTCATTCCACTTGCTCAATCGTTGATACCTATCATCAAATTATCTAGATTATTCTTTAGGAAACTGGCTAGAGACGGATTAAATAAAAAACCACTAAAATCATTTACTGATATGAATTCTCATCAATTAAAAACATTGAGTGAATCGGCTGCCTACATCAGTGGCAACTTACATGGTATTGTTATATCCATCGAAGAATTCGATGGATATGAAGAAAACAATACTTAATCAATCACTGAAGCAATTGATAAAGTTCTACACCGTTTTGAGTAAAATCTACTGCTTGTCATTCTGTATATCATCCCCTTGATACCCAATTCTATCTCTTAACCCCACAACTTACAACATTCTTGTGACTTGGAATGATCTCTTTTTAGGACCCCGGAAACCCCCTATGGAGGTGGGTAATGAAAATGTATGAATTTTTTGGCAAAAACCCAAAATGATACTCATGAAAAGTGTATGAATGGCCCATTTTTTCATGAAGCTTACTCACCTGGGATGTATGAATTTGCAATTACACATGACTTTTACCCAATTTTATCATCTTTTAGCCCTATTTTCCGTGAAAAAAAAAACAAATGGATTTAAGAAGTGAGAAATTTGGACCCCCGTCCCCAAATAACCCCGATTTCCCCTAACCCGGAGGCTCCCCCGGGCAAAATGCTACTCATGACACGGTGCGGAATCCGGTGTCGCATACAGTAATGCGACACCCGGTCGCACGCATGACGTGTTTGCCCGCATCCAACCCCAGCTGCGGCGACAGTGACTCCCCACACGGGTCTGTCGCAGCATCTCAGCCACTGTCGCAGCATCTCAGCCGCTGTCGCAGCATCTCAGGTGCTGTCGCAGCATCTATGGCCTGCTGTCGTAGCATCTCCTGCTGTCGCAGCATCTGGGGCACTATGACAGCCACTATTTTTTTTTCTTACCCTACATACGCAAATATATACCTGAATGGGTGTAATTTTGCCTTCCTTTACAGCACTGTGCAGCGCATCACCCACAAATCAGTGCACATAAAATCTACGGCTGACTTAAATGGGCTTGGCGACATTCAGCCTTCAGGCCGCAAAATATAATACAGCACCACATAGGGCAAGCGCACTGTTAGCAGCAAATTAGTGCCCCCATAAGTATTTATGTATGTAAATGCATGGCTGGCATAAATAGGCCTTGGCAACGTTATGGAGGCAGCAAATTACACATACCGCACCACATCAGGCAAGCAACGGGAGCCATATTGATTCTGTAGGCTAGCCGGGCTAAGTTCTCTATAGTTACTACACTTCAATTTGTAGGAAGCACGGAGTTGCCATCTCTGTATGCAGGCATTTCAAATTATAAAAATTGAAACAAGCATTGCAACTTTGAAAGTACATCAGTGATCAATTTCAAATGGAAACATGATAAAGAATCAACACACTGCTAGGGGTGAGTTGAAAAGGGATTGAATCATAAGATGTAGTAGATGATGTCTTGAAAGAGTCGTTACTGAAGACGGATGGCTCTGGATTGGAGACAGCTGGGATTAGTTTGTTTTGATCAAGTTTTGCGTGCTTGAGGAGGTTTTGCTTTGAGATAAGTTGTCCATTGACTTGTGTTCCATCAGGATGAGCAAAGGAATGGATGGAACATTTTGAGCAAGTACAAACTTCCATTGCCTGAAATTTATAGGAGTGATTCTTGAGGCAGGAGGATAGCACGAACAGACATGGAAAAGTTATACAAAAAGCCAGACAGTGATGCAACAAAGCAGAAACTGATGCGACAAAACAGAAAGTATGTGATGCGACAAAACAGAAAGTCATGCGACAAAAGCAGAACGTGATGCGACAAAACAGAAAGTGTGATGCGACAAAAAAGAAAGTGATGCGACAAGATCATGCTGTAATGCGACCAACCAGAAAATGATGCGACAATTGGTCTGTCGCATCATGATTTTGTAATTTTGAGTCTGTTACATGTCGCGCAAAAGTGTAGCGACCGGGTGTCGCAGGAAAAAATGCGACACCGGATTCCGCACCGTGTGAAACATGTATGAATGAGCGTGAAAAATGTATGAATTGTTGCAAAAACCCGGATTTTACATCACCCACCTCTATAGGGGGTTTCCGGGGTCCTCTCTTTTTACTTGCGACTTATAACTGTATTTGTGTTGCTCGATCTTACCAAGCTCTTTTGATCTGAAACTCATGATGATGAATGAAATACTAGAAGATCAATCAATATATATTACACCATGGTTGGTTGCTCTGGGAGTACAAAATCTGGCAGAAACAGAAAAGATTATCAGAGAAAGCCAAAGCGGATGAAAATTTTGACAGTGAAGTGTGTATGTATGCACGTCGATTCCAAAAAAATCCGCAAATATAAATTAGCTATCAATCCCACTGGCTTGCTATCTTCTGTGTGTTCTCCGTATCACGTCGCACACTGGCATTTATTGTTCGGACCGCACGGTACGTTGCCCGGTAGATGCGGGTGCTGCATTCTGGGTCAACGGCTACTAGAAATAGCACAGGTGGGACAGTGACGAGACTGATGGATCCTTTCAAATTCATATAGTGTCAGATCCTTTCTTGAAAGTTGGTATGTAAGATTTTAAGCCTCAGTAAAGCATTTGAGCGTGATGGTAGTGAATGTGCCAAAACCTAATTTTTCCCCAGGATACGCCATGTGTCTGCATCGTGAATGAAAACGTAAGAAGAAAAAACATAAGAGGGAACGAGGTGAAAAAATGCAGTCATTGCTCATCATGTTCAGGGGCTTTGGCTCATACTCCTCATCGTCTTTCTGAGGGTCAGCTGAACGGTTTCATGTCTCACAGATAAACCTTGCTAAAGCGTGGAAATCTGTTCTCATATCATTCTTCGCCATCAGCCCGCTCGTACTTCATAGGTTGACGACGGTTCGTCAGTGGTTCTATCGTCCAGTTCCCAGGGATGTCTCGCCTTGAGGAATTTGGACCAGAATCTAAAACACGCCAAAAAAAAAAAAAAAAGGAAGTGTTGGTCTTCACCCGGTCAACTCAAGACATCAGCTTAAATGTACGAACTCGAGGATCGATTTCCATTCCTGCGGAGTCGCGGGCATCTGTTGATGCGGGGCCGGAGGGCCAGCAGCGTGTTGAACCGAGTGGAAGCCCCGCTCGAACGCGGAGCGCCATTTCTGTGTCACATCCTCGCCCCTGCGAGTCCATAGCAAGACGGGCGTTGGTGAGCGGTTAGCGGGCGGGATAGTTGGAAGCGAGAGGAGAGGGCCGGAGATGGAGACGACGGAAGCCAGGGGCGCGGATGAGGGGTGGGACCGGTTCCATTGCAGTGCCAGCTCCGAGACACAGCTGCCCCCCTGCCCGAAGCCAAACAGATGTATCGCCTCCGTCCTCCATCCCAGCTCGTCCGACGTCAGCCGCTCCATCATCTCCTCCAGCTTCGCCAACGTCCAGCTCGGGTTCGGGTCGCGCACTGGACTCCCTGTCATGTCGAACGACTCCCACCATTGATATGCTTCTTCCTCCAGAATCGGCACCCGCTCAAAGCCCCGCAGAGACATCCATGCTGTCTGCGGCAAGTTCAACTTGCGCGCTAGTTCTCCAAATGGGATCTGAGTGTCGCCTAGATATCATAAATAAATAGATTCATCGCTTTAGTAATGTGTGGGGATAATGGTCATTTTTAGGTCTACATAATGAGCTGTAACCAAAAACCTAGTCCATGTAATAAGATCAGTAGGTTGGTGTCAATGCCGTCCGGGCTGGGATGGTAGTCAAACACGGGCGTCGGCGGGGGCAGGTGCGGGAAGCAAGGGACAGGCTTGGTTGCGGCGGACCGGGCGGCGACGGGTGGGTGCAGGTGCAGATCCATGTGGTTGTTGCTGGGTGGAAGTTGAACTCGGCTCAGACTCAGCACCGTCGCCCATCTATTCACATAAATAAATATTTATGTATCACCAGTGTACACCCACGTCAAGTTCTGGAAGGGTGTGAAGCCGAGTCAATGCCCCGGGTATGCACGGCGTACGGAAGCCCACAGGGTGTAGAGCGAGATATAGTTATGGAGGTACTGAACCGCCATTCTTGCCAAAAAAAAGTGATTTATGGTGCTGAGCCGCCAAACCTGCCATATTTCCGTCAAAGTTGCCAATTCTACGCTCCTGATCCGCCACATTGCCAAAAACTTATTGCTTCATCCTGCCATCCTCCTTCCAAACCCGCCAAAGCTGCCATTGCATGGCACCCAACCGACACCCATGGTCCTGAGCTGCCAAGACAGTCAGTATTGTTCCAAAACTTCTGGCCATGTCCTGTTTCAACCCCCATCACTACGGCCAAGTTGTGGGACTGGAACATAACCCTTCCATATAACCCCACAACCACAGGCCTGCCAAACTTCACTTGCCACGCCCACCACTTGACATCCTTGACCACCGTTCTGCACCTGACTCCCCTGCCCAATCCAGCCCCAAAGATTTCATCCCGTTTGTTTCTTTCCAACCAATCCATCAGAAAGGGACGTCTGCACTCAATGCGGAAGCAAGCCCATCGTCTTTCCTGGAATCTGCCAAAACTGCATCAACCTTGCCGCCTTCAAGCACACATCCACCACCACCCCTCATGCAGTACTACCCCCACAAGCGACTCCAGCAACCATAGACCCAAAACAACTCAAATGGGATGAGGCCATCAATGTTGCTCTGGCAAGGTATAGTGGGCAGTCAGCAAAAAACTTGCCACAAAAGAAGACCGATTCCCAAACGTCAATGGAAGCCACCAACAATCTGCGTAAGTTTTCCCTCCAAAATCAAACTGACACAGAAAGCCAAAATAATCTAACTTACAACTCTTTCATTAACTGCGCAGAACATTTTCTGCCAAATACCTTGCTGCCCCCACTAGACCCATACCAATTAGCCCGTTCTCAAAGGGTTGCTGCTACTTGACCATACCCCAAAGCTAGACCAACCAAGCTCATTTTCAAATCAGCTGGAACAGGTAAGGGGGCAATCACCAGGGGAGAATTTATGGCACTGGCATGCCAGTGCTACTCCATGTGTTTTTACTGGAACCCGGTGCTGATGATCCTACAGGTTAGTTCCAAGTGAACCTGAAATGATGCTGATGTGGGTTAAGATAATTGGGCAATGTATTCTGAAGTGAAGCATGAAGCAGGCTGATGTTAAAATGATCAAAATTTTAACTTGATGATGAATGAATCCACAAATTATGTAGAACTCAGGCAGAAATTTTTTCAATCTTCTGACTTTCTTAATTTTCATATATTGGTCCAATCATCATTGGGCTATTTCAAAAAACTGTCTTGAATAACCCTAAAAAAGTAT
This sequence comes from Puccinia coronata f. sp. avenae, assembly GCA_002873125.1. Lineage (NCBI taxonomy): Eukaryota > Fungi > Basidiomycota > Pucciniomycetes > Pucciniales > Pucciniaceae > Puccinia > Puccinia coronata. The sequence goes on along the minus strand of PGCI01000283.1, from coordinate 8,564 downwards.
TTCCATTCATTGTGTACAAAGAAATAAGCTGAACAAGTCCATACCAACCATCATGAATAATTTCATGGATTTTTCAAGGCAATTTCCATCTAAAACTCTTAAAAGTGTCTTCTGTAACCCTAGATTTTCAAAAAAAAATGTGTACTAAAAGCATTCTAATCATATATTTAGCACATTTAGAGCTAAATGTGAACTCAAATTTCCCTCAAAAGCTAAATTTTCATAATTTTATATGCAAATTAAATTTTTCTTGGTCCGTAGATCTTATGAAGTCCTGATGTTCACAAAAAAAAATGTCAATTTCAAAAATTGTGACGTCCAAATTTTTTTTCCATTGCAACTGAATTTTAAAACTTGTCAAAAAAATGAGCAGGATTCCTGCTTACTGCTGACCTCCAAGATGCTCCAACATTAATTAAATTTTGACTTGGATTTTTTCCTAGATGATTTTGCACAGTCACTGTGCATTTTGCACAGTGACTGTGCATTGAACATGTGTAATATTTGCTTTTTTTTTTTTTTGGAGTTGGGCCAAAAGTTGTGCCAGAGTTGCCAAAGACCAACTCCCATCAGTCACGTTTTTTTTGTGGTGCTTGGTGTATGCTTGTTACATTTTTGTGACATTTAAATTTGTACTCTGGTGCACAATTGTGCAGTAAAGTACCAATTCAGATTTCACAATGGTTTACAGGTGTGTGAAAGGTTTCAAAGGCTGTTCTTGCCGTTTTGACCGGACATAGGTTAAAATGGGACAACATGGTTGAAATTCCAAACAATCCTTTGCTGGAAAGTTTGGTCAAAGGCATAAAATGTGCATATGGGGGTAGGTAAAAAGCCAAAGATCAAGATCTTAAAATTCCTAAAAAATGTAGGACCAACTACAATGCAGAATTGTGGCATCTCAAAAATAGAAGATGGTGAATTCATTCCTTTCAATAAATCCATTATGTTTAAGTTTTTATTTGGCTCAAAAAAAAGGAAAAAGAAGGTAATTTCTTGGGATGAAATGATCAACATGAAAGTATAATCTTAAAATAATGATGAATTCAGAACCCTGGGTTTTTTAGTATCAGTTCAGGTTTGCATGCTCCAAGTTTTCCACTTGAGCTCAACATAACATCACTACATGTCAAGCAACACATGCTATGAAATTACCCATGATTTCAAACTGAATTCCAGTTGAACATGCAGTTTACATGTGACTACCTGCAAACACACTTCAAGCCACCAGAGAGTTATGAGTTGTGCAATGGCACCTGTCAACGGGTGCCATGAAATCTCCCCTGGTGAATACCATTGGTGAACCCCCCATCTCGAGTTTCTGTTCAGTATGGATTTCAAGTGTGGTACAAGAACAAGTGGTTGTCCAACCAAGCCCCTATGCAAGCTGCAGCATGGATCTTACCTTCCAACCTCAACAGTCATGCCAATCTCCTGGCATCCCTCTGCAAGAGACATGAAGGCTCCATGGAGCTACATATTAAAAACTACAATGGCCGGCTGTTTTTTGAGGAGAAACACTTTGCCTTCTGTTGTCTTGGGACCAGGAAAGGTTCTGTGCTTGACCAGGACTTGTTTGTTGAATTCTTGAAGTCCAACAAAATGATCAATCTTCTATTGGACTACAACAACTTTTTAGAGCACGAATTGGACCAGGAAGAGAATGAAGCCTCCGTAGAAAGAAGATCTAACCTCCAACCACGTTCCTCTACTGCTTACAATGAATGTAGCAAATCACCCAGCCCTTCTGTCATATCAACCATTACAGCTCCCAGAGAAAAGTCTGCATTTCCCCCCAAGAATCCTAGCAAGCCAGAATCTCACAAGAAGAACGAAATGTTCGAAGTTCAATCCTCAAATGATAGTGATCTACCCAAAATCATTGTTCGATCAAGCCATGCTGATGCTGCAGTCAAACTCAATCCCAAAAGCAAACACAATGACATGAAAGTTGTGTTCAAGAGGTCACCCCCATGTTAGTAACGTCTCTCCACTCCTCTCTCAAGAATCAATACTGATATTTATGTGTTTTTCTCACCTAGGGATTACGGATCCCATATTGGATTCAAATGACCTGAGCTGGGATCAGTTTGGAATATCTGAGCCGCCAAGTGTTTTTCAAGGAAGGTCAGAGGTGGACTGGACTCATGGCCTACGACTCCAGCTGGATCCCGATGGTGTCTATATGAATGAAAAGTTGTGCACTTACCGAATCCAATACCACCCACTCATTGCCAAAAAGAAGTTCAGCAAAGTCATGTCTGCCCAGATCTACGACTCGGGCATTGTTTACCCCATGATCACTGAATGCTCACTCCTGCGCAAGAAACCCAGAACATGAGGTGGATATGTGATTGAGCCAGCCTTTGCAATGCGGACATACTCCCTTGCAAGGCAATTCATGTCCCTCTTCTGCAAGGACGTGATGGCTTCACCAGAAACAACAACCGAGCAGGAGAAGCTTGAAGGAGAACTCAGGGTAAGCATTTCCTTCCCCTAAAATATTTTTTTGTGCCAAGGCTGAAAGGTAATTCATGGTTCACAAGATTGTCAATGCCTTTCCCGTTCATGATGAGTACGACAATCTTGATCAAAGCTCAGAGGAGGTCTTCAATCATCAACTTGGAGAAAACGACATGATTAATTTGCCTGAAGACCAGATTACGCAAGGAGAAGAAAAACATCACAATGAATCCAACAAAGGACCACAGAGGGTTTTTTTCTTTCAAGAAATGATCAAAGGATACAAGTCCCTGTTGCTGCCAGAAACTACCGACTATCACATCTCTGACAGCTCCAGCAATCCTGAAAAGCTCCTTCACGCCTTTCAACATTGGGTCTACGTCAAGACCAGTGGCCAGATGACCTTGACAAACTTCAAAGGCAACCCACCCCTGATTACAAAACCAATTGTCATTGATTTTAATCCAGAGTAGGCAAAATCATTCAATTGGAGCGGTGTTTTTTATAATTTGCTCACTTTTGTTTGCCCTACCGGTCTTACTGGTTCAACATGCGAGACACCAAAACAATGATGCAAGGATTTGTCAAGAAGCACACATGCACCCAGGTCTGTAGTCAAGTACTCAACCTACCACCCTTAATTGTGATACCTTGGTCTCCAAATTCAACAAAAGTTCCTGAAGAGAAGAAAGAAAAAGTCTAGGTGATCAATCCCAGGGAAGGGGGAAGAAAGAAGGAAAAAAAGGAAGACAAGGGGGGTGATAGGGGTTGGCTTGATTTTGCGTCAAGGGGTCCCCGTCTAGGTGAAACCGTCCACGTTGATCTGAAGAATAAAAGCGGAACGGACATCTTGTGCTCACAATGTGAACAAGGAATTGCTTACGGCATATAGAGGGAATCACGCAGCGGTGCAACTTTGGGAGGAACTTACTTGCTCAGCAAGAATCCTTGCGGTAGTCTCCCGTCCCACAAAAGGCTTCAATTTTGAAACATGGAAGACCGGGTGGCGTTTGTCGCCATCCGGGAGCTTGATTTCAATGCTCTGTCCATGATTAAACACCTGAATGACGGGGTATGGCCCCTGGAACCTTTCTTTAAGCTTGTCGGTTCCTGGTTGTCGTCTGCGCCAGTCAGCGGTATTGAGAAGAACTTTGGATCCAACGTCCAGTGACGGTGCTGCGGTGGTGTGGCAATTGTGCTGGATTGCCTGTTTCACGCAACTCGCACACAGTTGATCCCGAGTGTCTACCCAGAATTTCTCCCGTAGGTTCACCCATTTGCCCAAAGCTGTAGGTTCCCCCTTGGTTGATTGATCACGGAAGAGTGTCGGACGTCGCCTGAGAAGGACTTCAAAAGGGGCAACCCCAGTGGCGACGTTGATGGCGGAATTGATAGCAAACTCTACGCTGGGAAGGGTCTCCAGCCATTTGCCTTGACATTTAAAGGTAAAGGTGCGTAAGATTTGACCAACAGTTTTGTTTGTACGTTCACTTCGGCCGTCCGCTTGAGGGTGGAACAACGAGGTCATGTGGAATTTGGTGGAGGTGCGCGCCATAAGAGATTGCCAAAACTTTGAGGTCCAGAGCTTGTCTCTGTCGCTAATGATAGAGATTGGCGCGCCAAAGAGAGAAATCCACCCCGTAAAGAAGCAGGTGGCGGTCTTCTCCGCAGTGTCCGATTGTAGCGTAGGGATCAGTTGGGTATAGCCAGATAATCTGCATGTGCAAGAGAGAATCATGTTGTAATGCGTGGCCGACTTGAGAGGCCCAATAAAATCAATGGCGATCTCCAACAGGGGACCACAAGGGAAATGAGGAGTAAGTATTTGTCCCGAGGGCGCCTTAGTAGGGGCCTTTGTTCGCTGGCAGGTTGGGCAGGATCTAACAAATTCCCTGACATCCTTTGCCATCTTGGGCCAGAAAAAATCTTGACAAAGTTCAGCAATAGTTTTAAAGTAGCCTAAATGACCAAGTCAGGAGTGAGCGGCGTCCATCAGATCCCGACATAGGTTATCCGTGTCAGGGATCAATAGGCGGCCGTCAATCACAATCAACCCGTTGACGTCAGTACAGTCCTCACAAAGGGGGAGGGCTTCACGGATGGTTTTGCACCGGGGTCAGCTGCGTACCCTGAATAATCTGTGACCGCAGGGAAGGAGCTAAAGTGGTTGAGAACTCCGCCAGTGCCGCGACGCATGCAACACTATGTCCGTTCAACGTCCCAGAGTCCTCTGCAATGTGTTTCCGGGAAAGTGAGTCTGCCACCAAATTTTCCTTGCCTTTGATGTAGTCAAATTGAAGGTCAAAATCAGCTAAAAATTCCATCCAGCGTGCTTGCCAACGGGATAGGTTTTGTTGTTTCAATAGATGAATCAGTGAGTGATGGTCCGTCATCACGTGAACTTTCATACCAAGGAGGAGCATCTTCCATTTCTGGAGTGCATGGACAACGGCGAGCAACTCCTGTTCATGGACCGGATAGTTCTTCTCCGCTGACGTCATGAGATGGGATTCATAAGCAATGGGTGAAGACGTTTTCCACTCTTTCCCCTGAAAAAGAGCTGCCCCAAGCCCCGAGCCACTGGCATCCGTGAATAGCCAAAGTGGGTCCGTGGACTTGTAGTCAATATTCTTAAGAAACAGCAGGGAAGTCATAATCTTCTTGATGTTGTGGAATGCGGATTCTTCTGCTGGCCCTCACCGGAAGTTCTTCTTGTCGAGCTTGCAGAATGTAAGGGGTGTCAGCGTTCCGGCGTATTTTTGAAGCCCCCAGATGAATTTTTTCATCCATTGGACGGTCCCAAGGAACTTCTTTACGCCCTTGGAGGTGCGCGGGGAAGGCCAATCAAGTATCTGCGCCACCTTTTTGTTGTCTGCTCAAATGCTGTCGCTCGATACCCAATGACCAAGGAACTTAACTGACGATTGAAAAAGTTTAGTCTTCTTTGGGCTACAATACAAATTTGCAGCCCGAAGACAATCCAGGACGCGTCGGAGATGCTCATCGTGTGTACGTTTGCAGTCAGAAAAAATCACTATGTCATCAAGGTACACAACGCAGGTCTTGTTAATCAGCTCACCCAGCGCTTCTTCCAGTCGTGCCTGGTGGGTTGCCGGTGAGTTGGTTAACCCCATCGGCATAACGACCCATTCATGAAGGCCCCACGGGGTCTTGACCACCGTCAAAGGAATATCCGCGTCGCACATCCGCGTTGGAAAAAATGCGTTGGTCTGATTGAGTATTAAAAAAACTTTCCCCGTAGCGACTGTCCTGAGTAGTTCATCGACGTTGGGGAGCGGAGAGCGGTCCTTGACCGTGTATTTGTTCAGGGTGCGGTAGTTGCACACCCACCGTGGAAGAGCCGTGGGATCCTTTTGCGGGATGATCATGCTTGGCGATGCATATTGACTCGATGACTGTCTAATTTGCCCCGCTTTAATGTGTTGGTCAAGGAGGGTTCTCCAAGCTTCCATATGTTTTAATGGGTATGGGTATTGTCATTCGTCAATAACAACGTCCGGATCAGTGAGGACAATCTTGTGTCGCACTCTGGAGGCCTCACCACTAAAAAAACCCATCCGTTGGGCTTGTCCGACATGGCATCGGACACAATTGTTTGATGCTGTGTCGGACAAGCCTGTCCGACAGGTTTGTCCGACATGGGATCGGACAATTCTGTCCGATGCCACGTCAAACAAACTTTGTTCGATTGGTTCGTGCGACATGGGATCGGACAATTGTGTCCGATCCCGTGTCAGACTCCCATGTTCAATTGGTTTGTCCGACATGGGATCGGACAGATTGTTTGATCCCATGTCAGACAACATCAGTCCAATGAGTTTTGACTCATCGGCCTGATTGTTCAATTAGTTGGGATCAGTTGAACTGACTGTTCGATGAGTTTAGGGGAGCTCGAACTCATTGTTCAATCAATTTCCAGCTCCCTCGAACTCATTGTTTGATACATAATTGGGACATCAAAAAAACTGGGGGAAAGATGAAGAGAAAGGGGCGATGAATGGTGGTGACCGCGTGTGAGAGTAACTTCACGTATGATAATGTAGCCGCCTCAGGTGCAACTCTCTCCTGCTGGAACTTGGAAGAGAAAGTTCTCCCCCTGCTGAGGTACATAAGCCGCCGAGTCAAAAGGAGATACCTGCAAGCTTGTGTCCATGAACCTGCCACTGTTGTAGTGATATGTAACATTCATTTGTCACAAGTGTCAATTTCTTAACAAGACATGCAAGAGGCAGCTCTGCTTCCTCATGAATGTCATGGCCACTCAAGGCCATGGTGTTCTCTCTCTGATTACAAAAGAACAGGTGCTCAGCTCCAAAGCTTCAAACCCATATTAAAACACTATACGAAGTCTTCAACCTAAACCTTAGATCTACCAGAGAGAGAGAGCGCTGGCTGGATGCGTGGGTGGCTGAATCAATGCTTGTCAAGGTTAGAATAAATTAGACCAAAAGAAGAAATATCACATAAATAACTATATTGTTCCCCACCATTCATTCACCCATCCTTATGAACACCAAACAACCCGCCCTCTGGCTCCATCCATTCATCCATCCTTGGTGAGCAAGCCAAGCCAATGGATTCCAAAGAAAAAAAAGGGAAAGTTGAACAGAGGAAGAAGCAGCAGCAGTGGAGGAGGAGGACACGGGTTGCTGATGATGGAGATGATGCAACTGCTCAAGCAACTTTTTGATCACGTGGATGGCCTTGGGGTCCAGCTCGATGGAGAAGGTGAGCTGCTGGATCGCCAGGTTCTTCTGCCTGAGCTGCATGTATATCTTGCCCAGTAAGAATCGCACGTTGAATTCCGTCGGCACCATGTCCACTAGCTTCTCCAACTCCGTTTTCGATTCCTGTTGTCATTCAATCCAACACCACACAAAGTTAATTCATCATCATCATACAACTCCCGAGAAAAAAGAGAAGAAAAGAAAGGGTTGGGTGGTTGGGAGGAAGTGAACAAGAAAAAAAAAACGCACCTCGAACTCGCCTAACTCAAACAAGATTTTAGCACGTGAGAAGCAGACGCTGGCAACGGAAGAATGGGCGACGTTGACGGCCTGGGAGAAGAAGTGGAGGGCGGGATTGAGATCACCTACGGCCTGATAGACCTTCGCGACGGCAGCCAAGATGAGGGGATTATAGGGGTTAATTTCATGGGCATGGTTGAAGAAGAAGAGGGCAAGGCGAAAGCAGTCCTGCTTGAAGAAGCACTCGCCGCGGCCAAAGAAGGCGTTGTAGTTTGCGCGCGAGTTGCGTCGGATGGAGTTGCGGAAGAACACCAGGCTCCGGGCGTACTCGGCTAGCATCAGACTCTCGTGCCCGGATAACGTGTACCAGTAGGAACACCCTTTCCGTAGCTGCGTTGCACGCTGGAAACACTTCAACGCATTCCCGTGGTCTGAGAGCCGGCTAAATAGGTTCCCCGTCGCTATCCATGTCTCCAACGCTTCTCCATCAATCAGCTGCAGCTCCTGCGAAAGGTATGACAGCGTTGTTGTCTTACGTAAGTGCCACAACAGCGTCGAGTATATGTCCATGTGCTTCACCAAGTGCGGGAAACTCTCCCTTGCTTTTCTGAACGCAATTTCTGCCTGAAACAGTCATCATATCATGAGCCTATACATATCCCCTTCATCACCTGTTCAGAATCCTTCTTTTTCAAAGCTTACCGCTTTATAATCCAGCATTTCAAACCTGGCTTTCCCGATCAGACAATACACCCTCCAGCTCCTTTGCTGATCTGAAGGGAGCAAGGCAAGGAGGTCGAGGGCATGTTGGGAGTTGAAGCGGGAGAGAGCGAGCTGGGCGGAGGCAAAAGTGCGGAGGAGGTCGAGGACCCAATGGATAGCGTGGATCTTGTCGGCTCTGAAGCGCGAGGCGGGGGGGGGGGGGGGGGAGTGAGGAGGAGGCGGCGGCGGAAGGCAGCGGGAAGGATGATGCGGGGGGCCACTGATGATTGGGCGCAGAGGAGAGAATGGGCGTGCAAGGATGGTCCGGGTCCGTCATGTTACTGTTGCTCTTCGCCCGCTTCGTTTCCCGCAACCCCACCTTCAGAAGTCGCCCGCTGTCCAGCGTCTCGC